>NW_023612578.1:0-63817 GCF_013339725.1 Rhipicephalus microplus
TTGCACCTTTTTTGCTGCTCTCATGTCCCGACATGTCGGCTCCTCTCCTTTGCTGCCTGCCGCGCTAGGGGAGAGGAGTGACGTTTAACCCCCTCACCCGGTACCGGATGTTGACTGTGGCGCTGCGCGCGGAGCCTCCCGAGAGGTTTTCGCGCGCTACAATTGGTACAATTTTCTTGTTGAAGTTCATTGCACAACAATAAATCTGATAAGGAACTGTGTCAAACTTTAATGAAATGAGTTTATTAGCAAAAAAAGTGATAACTGTTGGCGTAAGGAAGAACACTAAAAGTGAAAGTAGTGAAAAAATCAACAGATAAGACTTAAAACAGATGAAACGCTTTTTTAATGCGAAGCATTTCTTGGCATACTTCGACCACTTCGAGCGTATCTATCTATCTATCTATCTATCTATCTATCTATCTATCTATCTATCTATCTATCTATCTATCTATCTATCTATCTATCTATCTATCTATCTATCTATCTATCTATCTATCTATCTATCTATCTATCTATCTATATCTATCTATCTATCTATCTGTTTATCTATCTATTCGTTTACGTATGGGTGCTCTCGTGATCACCTCATTTACTTGGCGTGACCCAAAATTTGTATGGGAGGATAAGATGCATGCTTTGACGAATGTTACTCGCTGGTCAACACATGAATAATGTCACTGTACCGTCACGTACGTCGTCAAACACTCCCCGTCAAACAGTGGCACCGATTCGCGGGTGGTTATGTGCTACTGGAATGCAGGTATGTGTCACAGGTGATTGAAATCACAGCTTTGCCGCAGAGTTGAAAGAACGAACGCGACAACAACAAATTGGAAGGTCACGTGCAGAATGGCAAGTAGATCGAAATGTGCTCCGTGTTTCTCAAGCACAAATGACGCACAAAACGTACCCAGAACCTCCACCAAATGCGATGATGTTTATTCAAACAGAGGAGTCGCAGCGAGGTCGCGACGGAAAATGGGTGTACGGCAAGTCTGGCGAAGGCGGCACAGGTTCTCGCCCAATCAGAGCACGGGGTTTTTAGTTCTGTTTGGAAGGCGCATACGCATTGGTGCGTATGCTCCACTACAACAGGTACAGATAAAGGCGACCAAGCGTCTCAGTTGTTGCTTCGCTGTGTCTGAAAAGCACATCCTTTTCGCAAACGTTGGCTGTGCAAGAATTTCAGTGACCTCTGTGCGTCTGTAACTACAACAACATCTTTCCAATGCCTTGACGCCAGCCAAGACGTATGATCCTCCCCACGGGGGGATAAGGGCTCGCAAGATATCGTCCACTCTCCTCTCCGCGGGCCAAATTACACGTGAGAATGAGAGCCGCCGTGCGCTCATTGCGCCATTTTGCTGATAATCCAGAAAACACTATAGTTCCCAACCAAGATGCCCGCAACAGTGGTGTGGTAGAATAAATAGCTTGCCCTGTGATTGCTGAAGCAGGTACCTCTTCGGGGTTTAGTGGTTAACGCCTCGCATTCACGACGCGAAGGTCCCACATTCCGCGCGCCGAAGTATTCCTTCTGGATTTTATTCCGATAGCAATTTTAAGGACACTCTTCGCTGGATTTCGCCGCCGGCGTCGATGTCATGCATCGTATATATATATATATATATATATATATATCATCATCATCATCATCATCATCAGCCTGACTACGTCCACTGCAGGACAAAGGCCTCTCCCATGTTCCGCCAGTTACCCCGGTCCTGTGCTTGCTGCTGCCAATTTATACCCGCAAACTTCTTAATCTCATCTGCCCACCTAACCTTCTGTCTCCCCCTAACCCGCTTCCCTTCTCTGGGAATCCAGTCAGTTACCCTTAATGACCAGCGGTTATCCTGTCTACGCGCTACATGCCCTGCCCATGTCCATTTCTTCTTCTTGATTTCAGCTATGATATCCTTAACCCCCGTTTGTTCCCTAATCCACTCTGCTCTCTTCTTGTCTCTTAAGGTTACACCTACCATTTTTCTTTCCATTGCTCGCTGCGTCGTCCTCAATTTAAGCTGAACCCTCTTTGTAAGCCTCCAGGTTTCTGCTCCGTAGCTAAGTACCGGCAAGATACAGCTGTTATATACCTTCCTCTTGAGGGATAATGGCAAACTACCTGTCATAATTTGAGAGTGCTTGCCAAATGTGCTCCACCCCATTCTTATTCTTCTAGTTACTTCAGTCTCGTGGTTCGGCTCTGCGGTTATTACCTGCCCTAAGTAGACATAGTCTTTTACAACTTCAAGTGCACTATTACCTATCTCGAAGCGCTGCTCCTTGCCGAGGTTGTTGTACATTACTTTCGTTTTCTGCAGATTAATTTTAAGACCCACCTTTCTGCTCTCCTTGTCTAACTCCGTAATCATGAGTTGCAATTCGTCCCCCGAGTTACTCAGCAATGCAATGTCATCGGCGAAGCGCAGGTTACTAAGGTATTCTCCATTGACTCTTATCCCTAACTGTTCCCATTCTAGGCTTCTGAAAACCTCCTGTAAGCACGCGGTAAATAGCATTGGGGAAATTGTGTCCCCCTGCCTTACACCCTTCTTGATTGGTATTCTGTTGCTTTCTTTATGAAGCACTATGGTAGCAGTTGATCCCCTGTAGATTTCTTCCAGAATGTTTATATATACTTCATCTACGCCCTGATTCCGCAGTGTTTGCATGACGGCTGATATTTCTACTGAATCAAACGCTTTCTCGTAATCTATGAAGGCTATGTATAGGGGTTGGTTATACTCTGAGCATTTCTCTATTACCTGATGGATAGTATGAATGTGGTCAATTGTTGAGTAGCCTGTTCGAAATCCTGCTTGTTCCTTTGGTTGATTGAATTCTAATGTTTTCTTTACTCTGTTAGCAATTACCTTTGTAAATAGCTTGTATACTACAGAGAGCAAGCTGATCGGCCTGTAATTCTTCAAGTCCTTGTCATCTCCTTTCTTATGTATTAAGATGATGTTAGCGTTCTTCCAAGACTCTGGTACTCTTCCCGTCAGGAGACACCTCGTAAACAGGGTGGCTAGTTTTCTAACACAATCTGTCCTCCATCCTTCAGCAGATCTGATGTTACCTGATCCTCACCAGCAGCTTTGCCCCTTTGCATGCTCTCCAAAGCTTTCCTGACTTCTTCTATCATTACTGGTGGGGTGTAATCTGGGTTACTGCTAGTTCTTATAGTATTAAGGCCGTGGTTGTCACGACTACTGTACAGATCTCTGTAAAACTCCTCTGCTATTTTAACTATCCTATCCATATTGGTAGTTATTTTGCCTTCTTTGTCCCTTAGTGCATACATCCGACTTTTGCCTATCCCAAGTTTCCTCTTCAATGCTTTGACACTTCCTCCGTTTTTCAGAGCGTGTTCAATTCTCTCCATGTTATACCTTCTTACATCGCATACCTTACGTTTATTAATCAACTTCGAAAGCTCTGCCAGTTCTATTTTGTCTGTTGTACTTGACACTTTCATGATTTGACGCTTCTTAATTAGGTTCTTCGTTTCTTGGGAAAGCTTGCCAGTGTCTTGTCTAACTACCCTGCCTCCAACTTCCACTGCACACTCCGTAATGATACTCGTTAGATTATCATTCATTGTATCTACGCTAAGGTTCGTTTCCTCACTAAGAGCCGAGTACCTGTTCTGCAGCGACACTCTGAATTCCTGTACTTTCCCTCTCAGTGCTAGCTGATTGATTGGCTTCTTGCGTATCAGTTTCTGTCGTTCCTTCTTCAAGTCTAGGCGAATTCGAGACCGTACTATTCTATGGTCACTGCATCGTACCTTGCCAATCACTTCCACATCCTGCACGATTCCAGGTTGTGCACTCATTATAAAGTCTATTTCGTTCTTATTTTCGCCATTAGGGCTCCTCCATGTCCACTTGCGGTTTTCTCGTTTTCGGTAGAAGGTATTCAAAATCCGTAAATTATTGCGTTCTGCGAATTCTACTAGTAGCTCTCCTCTGGCGTTTCTAGTACCGATGCCATAATCTCCTACTGCCTGGTCTCCAGCCTGCTTCTTCCCTACCTTTGCATTAAAGTCGCCCATCACTATAGTATACTGTGTTTTTACCTTACTCATTGCCGATTCCACGTCTTCATAGAAGCTTTCAACTGAAGCGTCATCATGGCTGGATGTAGGCGCGTAAGCCTGTACTACCTTCATCTTGTATCTTTTATTCAGTTTAATTACGATACCTACCACCCTTTCATTAATGCTATAGTATTCCTCTATGTTGCCAGCTATGTTTCTGTGAATTAGGAACCCCACTCCCAGTTCTCTTCTGTCTGCCAAGCCCCTGTAGCAAAGGACGTGCCCATTCTGTAGCACCGTATAAGCCTCATCTGTCCTCCTAACCTCACTGAGCCCTATTATATCCCATTTAACACCCTCTAGCTCCTCGAATAGTACAGCTAGACTTCCCTCACTAGATAAGGTTCTAGCATTAAACGTTGCCAAGTTCAGGTTCCAATGGCGGCCTGTCCGGATCCAGAGATTCTTAGCACCCTCTGCTGCGTTGCAGATCTGACCGCCGCCATGGTCAGTTGCTTCGCAGCTGCTGGGGACTGAGGGCCGTGAGTTATTTGACGTAAGCATGTGGGAGGTAGTGGCCAGATACTGCACCAGGGTGGCCAATCCTTCTCTGGTGAGGGAGTGCGTTCTCGGCGGTGTTTGCCGGTGAGGCCGCACCCCAGGCCTCTTAATGCAGTTCCATCAACGCGGATTTTTTTTTTTTTTTTTTAATCCGGTTGGGAACTGCGTGGTACCGGGATTTGAACCACGGACCTCTTGCATGCGAGGCGGATGCTCTAACCACTACGCCATCGCCGCAACCCTATATATATATATATATATATATATATATATATATATATATATATATCCTCACCGGTAAGCTATTCGAATCTCCCACTTACCGCTGCTCACGAGCATCCTGGAGAGAATAGTGTTTTCAGCATTACCAGCATGATGGCGTAATGAGCACCCGTCTCCTAAGGTCACTGCATAGAGACTTCAGCGCTGCCACATCGCGCGGTGGCACCCGCTCTGATCTCCTACGCGTACTTTGCCGGCTTAGAGAATGCAAGCGACGCTCCCTCGCACAGCCTTATATCGCGGTGGTGAGGAGGGGAGGATCATACGCCTTGGCTGGCCTCGGGCTTTAACTGGAACGATTATGCTCTAGTTAACGGGCTCACAAAGGTCACCGCAATCATTGCAGCCTCCGTTTGCAAAAAGCGCGCGCTTTTCAGACACAGCGAAGTAGCAAATGAGACACACATTCACGTGCATTCGTACCTCTGAGTGCGTTTTGTGCGTCATTTTTGCGTGAGAAACGCGCGGCACGTTTCGATCTGCTTTCCATTCTGCGCGTGACTTTTCCAATTGTTGCTATCCCGTTCATTGCTTGGCCTCTGCGGCAAAGCTGTGACTTGTTTTTAATGCGAAGCATTTCTTAGCGAACTTCGGCGACTTTGAGCGTATCTATCTATCTATTTATCTATCTATCTATCTATCTATCTATCTATCTATCTATCTATCTATCTATCTATCTATCTATCTATCTATCTATCTATCTATCTATCTAGCCGCCTTCGACTTTTAGCTCTCCTGGCCGTTTGGATAATGGTATCAATACAAAGCTTGGTATGGCATAGCAAGGCTGTATGAAAAACATATTTGACTAGTCATAACCAGGAAATCATGACGTATATGTCATGAATATTATGATTTACATTTCATGGTCATACAGCTCTTGCGGTGCTTTCGTACATCGGGCACATTGCAAAACAGGTATGGTATGGCATGGCTGCACGGCGAACACAAGCGACAGACCCTAACATAAAAATCATGACATGCGTGTCATGTAACAACATGACTTAATACCACACTCATGATGCGCCCGTGGACGTTTCGCTAGCTTCACGTATGCCAAATTTGGTATTACGTAACGTCAATGAATAAGGAAGGTATGTGACTGGTGCAAACATGATAATCATGAGATGCCTGTCATGTGGGAATGTGACTACATGCCACAGTCAAGGCGCCAATACATTTCGACTTGACGCGGTGCGCGTGCTCGCCAGCGTTCATTTCGTCGCGTCACGACGGCGTCGCCACGCCATGTGCCGCTCCTGCCATATACTAATGTCATAGACCACTCCTGCATTTCAGCGCATCCGGCGTCCCTCCTTCACGATTAGAGGGAGACGCAGTATTGTCTGGGCAACGCATCTGCGTGAAATACAGCATGTCGTATTTCGCGCCGGTTGCCGTCGGGCCGCGCCGACGCACGCTGGTCGCACCTGGCATCAGATTATAGAGTGCTCGTGTTTTGCTAACGTAGCGTTGCTGTGCACAGCGTGCGCGTGCAACAACGCTACATTGGAGTATATTGGGCTCTTAATGACGCGCTCGCTGCCATTTCGCTAGCTCCATGTATACCAAATTTGGTATTACTTGACGTCAATGAATGACGAAAGATATTACTGGTGCAAACATGATAAGCCTATATCATATGTCAAAATTTATGATATGTGATAAGTCTATATCACATATCAAAATTTCTCATTCGTGCTTGTGTTTTTTTTCCTAATTTATTTTATATCTATCCTCTTTTCGACCCTTTTCCCCAACCCCGTACAGGGTAGCAAACCAGTTCATCTAGGTTAACCTCCCTGTCTCTTCCTTTTAATTATTTCTCTCTCTCTCTCTCCTTCGTGCTTCGTGTTTCGCATATGATCGATTCTCGCTGTTCGTGGGATCAGCAAATTTTTTTCTTCCTTGCGTTTATATATATATATATATATATATATATATATATATATATATATATATATATATATATATATATATATATTTATAATATATATATATATATATATATATATATATATATATATATATATATATATATATATATATATATATATATATATATATATATATATATGGGATATGGCACAACGGGAGCGTTGTCAACAAGGATAAATATATTTATTTCCCAACAGTTTCGTGAGGGGACCTCCCTTCATCAGGGGATGAAGGGAGGTCCCCGAAACTGTTGGAAAATTTCCCCGAAACTGTTGGGAAATAAATATATTTATCCTTGTTGACAACGCTCCCGTTGTGCCATATCCCATACCTTCACGAAGACTAACTGGCCCATTGAATTATTACTCCCACTATATATATATATATATATATATATATATATATATATATATATATATATATATATATATATATATATATATATAAGGGAAGGAAGTGTATACCTAAGGGCTCGTCTTTCTGTGTTTTGACACAATATAATGAGATCTAACAGACAATAATGCCACAGAATGTATAGGGGAAGTTATTACAACAAATGGAATGTAAATAGGACGAAAGAAAAGTGGGTGAAAAAATAACCAGCTGAGAGCAGAAATCGAACCTACGACCTTCGAATAACGCGTTCGAGAACATCGAACGCGTTATTCGAAGGTCGTAGGTTCTATTCGTGCTCACGGCTGGTTATTTTTTCATCCACTTCTCTTTCTTCTTATTTACATTCCATTTGTTGTAATAACTTCCCCTATACATTCTGTGGCATTATTGTCTGTTAGATCTCTCTCTCTCTCTCTCTCTCTCTATATATATATATATATATATATACATATATATATATATATATATATATATATATATATATATATATATATATATATATATATATATATATATATATATATATTGTGAGCGCTGATTGTGTTGCTCATCATTTTCACTTTCACCTGCGCATACAAAGCACCGTGATCATCATCATCGTAGCGGCTCGCTGCTTGTTCGGTTGCTGGCTCGCGCGTCTGGGTTGACAATAAAACGGTCGCTCCTTCGTACCTGACGTCGTCTCACAAGTGGTGGAGCGTGCTGTGATTCCCAAGTCCTCGTGCACTACCGGTCACCCCTGGAGCTCCGATCAGGTCGACGGCTGTGCTTGCCAACAGTGATGGCGCAAAACGACCCACCCCCTACCGCCTTCTTCGCACCACCCGCTCAGCCTGCTGGGCCTCACCACACCGTGAGTACCTCGCAACGAGACCCTCCAGTGTTTTCTGGCCTTCGCGGTGAGGACGTAGAAGAATGGCTGGACAGTTACGACCGTACCAGTGCTTGCAATTACTGGGATGAGGCACATAAGCTGCGCTATGTACCCTTTTATCTGAAGGAGGTTGCTAAGACGTGGTATCATAACCACGAACGCGACTTTCCTGATTGGTCAGCATTCACGGTGCAGCTGCGTCAAATATTCGGCACTTCTACAGGACGCTCTGAGGTAGCTAAACAGAAGCTCGCTAACCGCATCCAGGGGCCTGACGAATCGTACACATCGTACATTGAAGACGTTCTGGCCCTCTGCCGCCGCGCCCAAAAGGACATGCCGGAGGCCGATCGTATTCGGCAAGTAATGAAAGGCATCAACTCCGTCGCCTTTAATGCTCTTGTCATGCAGAGCCCGACAACAGTTCAGGACATTATTACCACCTGCCAGCGCCTGGACGCACTTTACTCAATGCGCCTTCCACACGCCTCCTATGACACTCGTCTTACTGGCGAGCATGAGCTGCGAGCTCTAATTCGCACCATAGTGAGAGAGGAACTTCACAGCCTTGTTCCTGCCAGCGCACCGACTTCACCTGCCCGCTCACCCCCTCCTAACCTGCGGGAAATTATAAAGGACGAATTGGCGTCGATGACGAGCGTCGCACGTGCCCCGCCTCCTGTGCCCTTACATGTGCCTACGTATGCCGAAGTCGTGTCACGGCCTCCTCCACCTACTCCACCTGTAACTACGGACGTCGTATACGACCATTTGGCTGCGATGGCAGCCAAGGCACCACCACAACCACACTTCCCTGCCTGGCGCCCTACGCGCCCCGTCTGTTACTACTGTGGCATAAGAGGACATATCTCCCGCTTTTGCCGTCGGCGCCAGCAAGATGAACGACGAGGTTATTCTTCGTACGAGAGTGACCGGGCTGCGAGGTCTGACCCCTACGTTCCAGGAACCTACATTCCCTCGTCACGACGTTCGCCCTCGCCTCCTTTGTCCCACGGTGAACCTCGTTCTTCCCGCTCACCCCGCCGTCGTTCACCATCGCCCTTCCGCCGTACTACTTCGCCTTTACGTTCTGCCCTGATGCCCCTCGACAGCCACTCGGAAAACTAGCAGCTGCAGTTTTTGGAGGAGAAACTGCCTGTCGTCGAATTGTCCCAATTCCTCCTGCGCGCCCTGCAAATTTACTAACTGTTTGTGTAGAAGGCATTTCGGTTGACGCACTCGTGGACACTGGAGCAGCCATTTCGGTCATTGATCGCGAACTATGTCATCGTCTACGAAAAGTGCAAACTCCATATGTTGGTCCGGTGTTATGTGGTGCTAATGAAAATAGAATTTACCCTATTGGACAATGCACTGTTCGTGTTCTGATCGACGGAATTCGTCACCATATACAATTGGCTGTGCTTTCTTCATGTGCTCATCCGATTATATTGGGCTGGGACTTCCTGTCAGCCGCTTCCGCTGTCATTTCGTGTGGTCCGCCCGTTATTCGCATTACGGACACTGAAAATTCTAGTGCTTACGATTTTTCGTCGCCTCACCTTGTTGCAGCTGCAGACTTTGTGCTGGCCCCGGCCCAAGAACGTATCCTCACCATTAGATCCAGCGATACCATTGACGGTGACGCAGTGGTTGTCCCCGATCAGCGCTGCATTTTCCGAGGAATCGCCATCGCATGTTGTCTAGTGCGGTTTTCGCGTGGTCATGCCAGTCTCACCGCCTACAACACGACAACAGAGCCACAACTACTGCCAGAGGGGTCCACTGTTGCCAGCCTTATCGACATAGCACCGGTATGTGTCGTCACTGTATCGTCTCCGCCGTCAGTCGCTAAGTGTACGCCACCAGGAGGCTCATCTAATGCGCTTAAAGCCACTTTGAGTCCATATCTCACTCCAACGCAAACTAATGACTTAATGGCCCTTTTAACAAAACACAAGACTTGTTTTGACGTTTGTTCGGATGGCTTAGGTCAAACTACGGTGACCTCTCATCACATCGCCACAGACGGTTCTCGTATTATCCGCCGTCGCCCTTACCGCGTGTCGTCTTCAGAACGCAAGGTCATCGAGGAACAAGTCAATGACATGCTCGCACGCAACGTTATCAGACCTTCCACAAGCCCTTGGTCTTCTCCTGTTGTCCTAGTTAAGAAAAGGGACGGATCAGTGCGATTTTGCGTTGATTACAGGGCACTAAACAAAATTACGCGCAAGGATGTATATCCTATGCCTCGAATTGACGATGCACTTGACACCTTACAGGGTGCAGAATATTTCTCAAGTCTCGACCTACGATCTGGGTATTGGCAGATCCCGATGCATGAGTCTGATAAAGAGAAGACAGCGTTTGCTACTCCTGATGGTCTCTTCGAATTCAATGTGATGCCTTTTGGGCTCTGCAATGCCCCAGCCACATTTGAGCGGATGATCGATACGGTGCTGCGTGGCCTAAAATGGAAGACCTGTCTTTGTTACCTGGATGACATCGTCATCTTTTCATCCAGCTTCTCGCAACACCTAGAACGTCTAGACGAGGTGCTCACATGTCTAGCCAAAGCCGGTCTCCAGCTAAATACCAAGAAGTGTCGGTTTGCGAGCCGCAGCATCAAAGTGTTAGGCCACGTTGTCAGCAAGCTTGGCATCGAACCTGATCCCGACAAAGTGGCCGCTGTGCTGCACTTTCCTAAGCCCACCACGCTCAAAGACCTTCGCAGCTTCCTCGGCTTAGCCTCTTACTTCCGCCGTTTTGTCCGTGATTTTGCCACTATCGCGGCTCCTCTTCACAAACTCCTGACCACAAGTGCATCATTTCTTTGGACAGATGACTGTGAAGCTGCTTTCCAGACCCTGAAGCGATGCCTCACGTCAGGGCCAGTTCTTCGCCATTTTGATCCCACAGCCCCTACTATATTACACACTGACGCAAGTGGGCACGGAATCGGCGCTGTTCTGCTGCAGCGTGACCAGGCTTCACAAGAGCAAGTCGTGGCTTACGCGAGCCGTACTCTCTCCCCAGCGGAACGCAATTACAGCATCACTGAACAGGAATGTCTCGCTATCGTATGGTCCGTGCAAAAATTTCGCCCCTATTTGTATGGCCGCCGCTTCACGATCGTCACGGATCATCATGCGCTCTGTTGGTTGTCATCATTAAAAAAACTTGTCCGGACGCCTCGGTCGTTGGGTGCTCCGACTGCAGGAGTATGACTACAGTGTCACATACCGGTCGGGCCGCAAACACCAAGATGCCGACGCTTTGTCACGCTGTCCGCTGTTGCAAAATCATGACGCATCTACCTGCTGCGCAGCACCTCCCAGCCAAGAGACCACGCAGATGACCAGTCTTAGTCCCATCGAGCCCACTGCACCGGATGACTTCCTTCAATCCGCAGACCTCACCTCGCTCCAACGTGCAGACACATACTGCCGTACAATCATCGATCGGCTCACCGGCTCATCTCGTGCTCCCAACAGCCGCTTGCGACGACAACTCACGCGTTTCAAACTTCATGACGGAACGCTACTTCGACAAACTTACCATCCTCTCGGTAGCCGATGGGTCCCGGTCATACCTCGCTCACTTCGACTCCAAGTCTTAGAAGCCTTTCATGACGACCCGACGGCTGGCCACTTGGGTTTTCATAAAACCTACGATCGCATTAAGACTCGCCGCTTCTGGCCTGGCCTCTCCACTAGTGTTTCCAGGTACGTCACTTCCTGTTCATCATGTCAGCACCGAAAACGTTCGACATCTCTTCCCGCCGGCCCTCTACAGCCTCTCCCGTGCCCATCCGCTCCCTTCGAGTTCGTCGGCATAGACTTATACGGACCCCTTCCGCTTACCGCCGCCGGTCACCGCTGGATTGTTACTGCCGTAGACCATCTTACTCGCTACGCTGAGACGGCAGCTCTTCCTACTGGAGCTGCCAGCGAAGTAGCCGACTTTGTTCTGCGTGCCATTATCCTGCGCCACGGCGCCCCTCGTGTTCTCCTGAGTGACCGTGGCAAGACATTTCTTTCTCGTGTGCTCGCTGAAGTTTTACAGGCCTCTGACACAATCCATAAGACCACCTCGGCATATCATCCGCAAACCAATGGTCTTACTGAGCGTTTTCATAGAACTTTGTCAGACATGATCTCTATGTATGTCCAACCCGATCACAAGAACTGGGACACAATACTACCTTTCGTCACGTTTGCCTATAACACTGCCATACAACGCACTACAAGTTACAGCCCGTTTTTTCTTGTGTATGGCCGTGCACCATCTTTTGTTCTAGACACCAGCTTTTTGTCCACGCCTTCTGTCCCATCTGCGTCCCTTCCGGAAGAATTCGCTGCCCGTGTCAACCACTGCCGCACAATCGCCCGCGCCAACACCTCTACCATTCAGGCCCAGCGAAAAGTTCGTTGTGATGCGACACGTCGAGTTGTGTCATTCTACCCAGGCGACGAAGTGCTCCTCTGGACACCTGTTCGCACACCCGGCCTCTGTGAAAAATTCATTCACAGATACCTGGGTCCTTACACCGTGCTTGAACGAACATCGGCCGTAAATTATCGCGTCGCGCCGGTTACTTCGGCTTCTGATCGCCCGTCGTCGCGGGACCGAGATCGTCCATGTGTCTCGCCTGAAACCTTATATCCAGCGCTCATACACTTACTAAATGAACGTCTTGCAGACCGCTTTCGTGTAGGGGGGAAATAGTGTGAGCGCTGATTGTGTTGCTCATCATTTTCACTTTCACCTGCGCATACAAAGCACCGTGATCATCATCATCGTAGCGGCTCGCTGCTTGTTCGGTTGCTGGCTCGCGCGTCTGGGTTGACAATAAAACGGTCGCTCCTTCGTACCTGACGTCGTCTCACAATATATATATATATATATATATATATATATATATATATATATATATATATATATATATATATATATATATATATATATATATATATATATATACTGTGCATGACATTGACGCCCACGCTGACGCCAGTGGCGAAATCCAGCCGAGAGGGCCCATATCATTGCTATCGCAATAGAACTTTACAATGACAGCATTGACCCGACGAATGCCAAGAATATGTCAGGGTCTCGGCAGAAATTCAGCGTGGCAATCAAGTATTCTACCGCGGAGTCACGCCAGGTCTCAGAACTGTTTTTCAAATAGATAATCTTCTTTGTGAAACGCCTTTTGTGGTTACTGTGCTGGCTAACTGATTTTAAAAAGCTTACATATATATTCCTTTGATAGAGTTGTCACATCGGGTTTCATTTCATAGTGTGTCGCTCAAGAAAAAAAATCGCAGATCCCACGTACAGTGGGAATCGATGATACGCGAAGCACGAATGAGGAATGTTGATATGTCACTTTATAATCAGCACAACGTTATGAAAGGAGGTATATTATTCACATAAAAACAGCGCCAATAACGAGAGACAAGAGAAAGAAGGAGACAGACAGCGGCACTGACTTACAACAAGATTTATTTGCTAGAACCGCACAAGATATACTTGGGCAGTATCTGACAAAAAAAGAGGTACGTGGTCGTTAGGTGATTCTGTTTTTTTTTTGTTTTGTTGTTTTTTTTCTCTTTTTTTGTCATATACTGCCCAAGTATATATTGTGCGGTTCTAGCAAATAAATCTTGTTGTAAGTCAGTGCCGCTGTCTGTCTCCTTCTTTCTCTTGTCTCTCGTTATTGGCGCTGTTTTTATGTGAATTATGTCGTACCAACTCACCCAAGCAACCACGTTAGGTATATTATGCCGTACATGACTTCCTTGTCATGATTATCATGCATGGATGTGTCGGTTACCTTCACCTGTTCACGTCACGTGATAGCAAATTTAGTATAGACAAATTCCACTTGACTTATGTCACAAAAATGTAGTGGCGCTGTCTTGGTGTGCAAAAGACGCTCTGCCTACCGCAGTTTCTGTTGGGTTTTCAATGAATGCATGTGGTGTTCTCAGTCAAGCAACGAGAAAAAAAAATTGGCAGATCACACGTACAGTGGGAATCGATGATATGCGAAGCACGAAAAGGAAAGGTTGATATGTCACTTTAAGATCACCACAACGTTACGAGATGGAGGTAAATGATGCCGTACACGACTTCCGTGTCATGATTATCATGTTTGGATGTGTCGTTTGGCTTCGTCTTCTATTCACTTCACGTGATACCAAATTTAGTGTATGTGGAGCTAGCGAAGCGATCGCGAGCACGCTATGAGCTTGGTATGTTGGGATGTTCTTACATGACACGCGTGTCAGGATTATCATGTTTGCTCCAGTCATATATTCCTTCATCCATTGACATCACGTAACACCAAAATTGGTATATGTGGAGAGTGTGGATGTGCGAACACGTCGGCTCCCGATTGTTCAAGTGTTCTGGCACGGATTTTTTGCCTCAACTAGCAAGAACTGTGCATCATTCGACGCCGTTTGTTGTAGTGAACCAGCAGATACCAACATCTTACCGGTGGGTGAAATTTTTGGACATCCCCAGGACTTTTACCCAAGCCACGCAGACGCCTCGCGCGTCGACGCGTTTCTCGGGCGCTGCAACAGCGTCGCGACGACGCCTAACGCGTCGTCGAGCTGAAGAATGGCCTCCAACCCCAATGTGTCGGTTGTAGAAGGCATGGACATCAATCCGGAAGAAGCGGAGTGCGCGGGATGGATTGAAGTAGCCAGCAAGAAGAAGAAACTTGCCGAGCGGGCGGATTGTAACGCTGGTAATGCGCCCACGTCAGCGACAGGAAGTGGTAAAGGCGGCTCCCGCATTGCCGCCTCACAGAACGTGTTGAGGCGTGTTGTGAAAGCTTCCAGGATCCCAAACCTTCCCAGGGATCACTTTAAGACCATTATACGGCCACGTGGAGGGATGGATGTCAAGAAGACAGACCTTCTTATCTTCAAGCGCTCGCTCGCAAGGGCGGCTTCCCTAACAGCAGAGCAGGTGTTCGACGACACGCTGTGCACGAACCCCTTCCAGAACATTTTCGTCGTTGCCACGCCGTTCGAGGCGAATGCGCGCGCCTACGCCAGGGTCCAAGAGATAAGTATGGGCTCGACTGTCATAGGCTTGGCGGCTTACGTGGCTGCGTCTGACAACACATGTAAAGGAGTGATCCGTGGAATCAATGTGGATCTCAGTGACGCAGAACTGACAGAGATGATCGTCAACCGGAGGAACCCTGACGCTCTGGGGGTTCGAAGAATCAAGAAGACAACAACAGTGATCGTGTTGTTTGACGGACAAAAGGTCCCCCAGCACGTCGTGTGTGATGGTGTTCGATACCCTTGTTCCTTGTATCGCAGGCAAGTGGACGTGTGCTATGCATGTGGTGATTTGGGCCACAGGTCCGATGTTTGCCCCAAGGGCGATGAACAGAAGAAATGCCGCGGATGTGGCATGCAGTCACCATCACCGGATCATCAGTGTGATCCCACGTGTGCCATCTGTGGCGGAGCGCACCCAACGGCGGACCGCAAGTGCAGAAAGCGCTTCCAGGTGCCCTACATCGTGCGCCAAAGACGGCGGCGCCGCCGTAGGCGCGCGCGGCGTGGCTCCGACACAGCTGGAGGCGAAGAAGGACTGGCGGAAGAAGAATCATTCTCCAGCGCTCATCGCAGCAGATCGGCAACTAGAGGACGCTCCCGCTCCAGAGGACGCTCCGGCATCAAATCGCGCTCTCGCTCCAGAGGGCGTGACAAGGGCAGCAGTCGCTCCCGTTCGAGAGGACGATCGGGTTCCAAGGGCCGCGTTCAGAAGCAAATGTCTTGGGCGGACAAGGCCAGGATGAACATCCCAAGCTGCCAAAAGGTAACGCAGGGCATTTTACCAGAGCAAAAAAGAGAACAATCAGAGATTTTAATGCTTAAAAAAGAAAATGCAGAACTTAAAGAGGCACTACGAACGCTGAGGACCGAGTTCGAGCTCTTCCGCAACTCGCGTGAACCCCGTGAAGTAGCCACACCCATACCGGTTCAAGCAGGAGGGTCGAATAAGCGCAAGGCCGTTTCGCCCCCCGCGATCGCGGAAAGCGTGGCAATGCAAAGTGACGAGTCCCCCGCTCAGGTCCCTGAGAAAAATGTACTCGCGTCTTTAACGGCGATTGAGGAATCGCTCAAGCAGGTGAGAGAGGCCTTAGCCATTCAATCTAGCACAATCGAACGTATGGACGGGAGCGTCTCCCACCTGACACGTCGAGTAGGAATCCTCGAATCTAAAATGAAAATGATTGACTCTAGCAAACTCTAGACGACCAACACTGGTACGATTGCAAAAGCCAAGATAGTGCAGCAGGATTCGGACGCTACGAGTTCGCCGCAGGCTATGTTCCTTCAATAATATTCAAAATGGCGGGCCAAACCGGAAACATAACTATCTGGCAGTGGAATTGCGCAAGTTTCTTAAGGCGTAAAGCTGCTCTACTGCAGCTCATCAAAGCACAGGCGTCAATGCCGCACGTCCTGCTCTTGCAGGAAACACTTAGCGAGAAGGTAGTTCTCTCGGGCTACCGTTCGATTAGTCAAAAAGGCGCAAATGGCAGAGGTATCGCCACGTTGGTCAGGAAAGATACCTCCTTTGAGCAGCACGAAGTCAAAATTTGCGACTCGGATAAGAGATCCGGTCTCGAGGCACAATTAATTGAAATCATCCCCAACGGCAAAATCCGAAGCAACATATTCGTTTTTAACCTGTATAGCCCTCCTTCGGCTTATAAACATAATATCCGCTCACTCCTTCATATGGTCGCAACTGCCGCCAGATCGCACCCTTTAATAGTAGCTGGGGATTTCAACGCTCCCCATCCGTCTTGGGGCTATGTTACGAGGAAAAAGAAAGGGGCCAATCTAGTTGCAGCCAGTATAGACTTAAACCTAACGCTTATCTCCGACCCGCGTTTTCCCACGAGGCTGGGAAACTCGGTCGCCAGAGACACGATGCCTGATCTCAGCTTCACTAGAAATGCGGTGGTCGAGTGGTCCAACTTACAGGAGAACTTGGGAAGCGACCACAGCATCATAGAACTCCGGATGGAAATAAGAGGACCACCCCCAAGAACCTATAAATATACAGACTGGGACCTTTTTAGGCAAATCAGAGGTGAAGATGAGTCAGTACATGACACCTTCAGTGAACTTCTTGTACAAATCCAGAAGGATGTCGAGAAGGCCACCAAAGAAATAGTAACAGAATTTCATGCTCCGGGGATGGATGCAAGGTTAGCGCACCTCCTGGACGCCAAACGCTCTCTCATCGCGAGATGGAAAAAACAAAGGCTAAATCGCAGGCTACGGAAAAAGATTGCGGAGCTCAATCGGCATATTGAGGAGCACTGCTCCGAACTCCATAAACAACAATGGAGGGACGCCTGCTCGGCTGCGGACGGGAAAATGCGCAAAGGAGGCAAATGGACCCTCTTCAAACACCTCCTAGATGATGGACAATCCAAAGGCAATCAGAAACTAGCCATAGACCGACTTATTAATAAGGAGAAAATGGCAGGCATCTCAGAAGCTTCCCAATTTCAGATACTTGCCAACAAGTACCTCCCGCTTAGCCAGAGCTCAACTTCTGTCCCCCACCGGTATGAGGGTGTGCCTTCCCCAGAGTTGGACGCTCCCTTCTCGGAAGCTGAGATCAGGGAAGTGCTCCATAGCCTAAACGGAAGGTCTGCCCCAGGTCCCGATGGAGTTACGAATCGGCTCTTAAGAAATTTGGATGATAAAGCCATTCAGGCCTTAGTGAAGGAGATAAACAGGTTATGGGAGGAGGGCGTCGTACCAGAAACTTGGAAGAGGGCCACAGTGGTCTTAATCCCCAAGCCAGGTAAATCACCCAGCTTAGATCACCTCCGCCCGATCTCCCTTACTTCTTGCCTTAGCAAAGTGGCAGAACATGCAGTACACAACAGGATATCGCGCTACATCGAGAGGAATGACCTATTTACATATAATATGGTAGGTTTCAGGCCCTCACTTTCCACGCAAGATGTCATGCTCCTCCTCAAAACACAAATAATTGACTTTCCAAGCAAAGATGTAAAAGGGGTCCTCGCACTGGACCTCACTAAAGCATTCGATACTGTCAAACATGACTATATTCTTAAGGAGATATCGGCTTTGAACCTGGGAGTTAAATTCTTCTCCTTCGTTGAATCTTTCCTTGAGAGTCGGACGGCGGCAATAAAACTGGGACAATCAGTCTCGGAGCCTTTCAAACTCGGACGAAGGGGTACTCCCCAAGGGGCAGTTATCTCCCCCCTTCTATTCAACATAGCCATGCGCAAGCTGTCGGCAAGCCTTTCTAAAGTTCCTAATGTCGGTCACGCTTTATATGCTGACGACATTACAATCTGGTGTCCCGGAGGATCGGAGGCGGCGGTTGAACAAGCTCTACAGGAGGCTCTGGACGTTACAGAGTCTTTCCTGGAAGGTACGGGACTGGCGCTTTCGCCGGAAAAGTCGGAACTCCTGCTGTACAGACAGGCTAGACGAGGTGTTAGGGGACTCACCCCTCTCGATCAGGTGCCCATTAGCGTTTGCACCAAGGATGGTCGCACAATTCCTAGAGTCAATTCTATGAAAATTCTGGGGCTTTAATTGGACTCTAAGGGATGCAACGCAAAGACTATAGCCCATCTCACCACAAAAACAGAGAACATTCTGAGAATAATTATGCGGGTGTCCAACAAGAAGGGCGGCATAGGCGAGGATATCCTCCTTAGGGCCCACCACGCTTTCCTCATGAGCCATATCATATACATAGTGGCGGCTCTCAATTGGACCAAAACGGAAAGAGATAATTTGGACACGCTCATGCGCAAAAGTGTCAAAAAGGTGCTCGGCGTCCCAATCACGACTAGCACAGAAAAACTCATGAAGTTGGGAGTGCACAACACCACTTCGGAATTAATTGAAGCGCAAAGGTCAGCACAAATAATTCGGTTATCGAGTTTCAAAACAGGAAGAAAACTGCTCGATGCGGCAGGCCTCCATCCTATCTTCAATCAGGGAGAAACTACGCAGCTTGATTATCAAACAAGGAATTCCTTTATTGTTGACCCTATTCCACGAAACATCCATCCCCAACACAATGAAGGTCGTAGGTTGGCGAGGGCTAGGGCTTTCATAAAGAACCTCTCCGGAACAGAGACATTTGTGGATGCGGCGCGCCACGCCGGCGGCAGCGGGTTTTCCGTGGCAGTAGTCAATGACAGGGGAGAACTTGTCTCGGCAGCTTCAGTGAAGACCTCCTTGGTCGATGTAGCAGAACAGGCTGCTGTAGCGCTGGCATTACTGGACACGAAACGCACCACGGTGTACACCGATTCCCGAGCGGCCGTTAGGGCGTTCGCATCGGGATTGATAGCCACAGAGGCAGCCAGAATTCTCCACAGCAAACCCCCGTCAGACGTTATTCATCACATAGTCTGGTTTCCCGCTCACATGGGACCAGACGTACTGCCGGGTCACCTGAACCCAAACGAGATAGCCCACGACTGTGCGCGAGGTTTCACAAGCCGCGACGGGGTGGTCTCTCGGGTGGGTTCGGGAGAGCTCGTCCACAGTGATCCTCTCGTTACTTTTCACGAGATAACATCTCATTACAGAGGAGAGTGACAGACTTTTCCTTTTCCCCATCATAAGCTCCACAGATCACAAGCAAGCACGCTCCGCATGCTCCAGACGGGGTCTTACCCCTCTAGGGGCTTTCTGAGCATGCTTCATCCGGATATTGATCCACTTTGCCCAGATTGTGGTGAATTTTGCTCTTTGAGTCACATGCTCTGGCAGTGCCCTGCGTTACAGGATTTTAAAACAGAAGAAGACTGGACGACGGCAATCACAGACCCCAGACAAGACGTCCAGCTTCAGGCTGTCCAGAGGGCCCGTGAACGAGCGGAGAGGCATGGCCTCTCTGTTCCGACATGGGACTAGCCAACGGCTGGCTGGGGACCTACATAGTTGGCCCGCCGCCTTGCCTCTCAGGACCAAATAAAGTTGTTTGTCCTGTCCTGGTATATGTGGAGCTAGAAAAACGGCCGCGAGCGCATCATGAAGGGCCCAATATACTTCAATGTAGCGTTGACGCACGCGCACGCTGGGCACAGTGGCGCTACGTTATCAAAACGCGAGCACTCTTTAGTCTGACGCCAGGTGCGATTGGCGCGACAAGCGTCCTTGCGCGGGGCCCGACGGCAACCGGCGCGCAACGCGACATGCTGCATTTCGCGCCGATGTGTTACTCATACAACACTGCGTCTCCCTCCTTTCGTGACGGAGGGACGCCGGATGCACTGAAACACGCATGCTTCAAAGCAACGCAGCGCGGCGCGAGCCGTCGAGTATAAGGCAGGACCGGCGCCTGGCGTGGCAACGCCGGCGTGACGCAAAGAAATCAACGCCGGCGAGCACGCCTACTGCGTCACTTCGAAATGTTTGGCGCCTTGACTGCAGCATGTAGTCATGTTCTCACATAACACTCATTGCATGTTTATCATGTTTTGACCAGTATCATACCTTCGTCATCTATTCACGCCCCGCAATGCTAGCGAAACGGCCGCGAACGCATCATGAGTGTGGCATGTAGTCTCGTTGTTACGTGACACGTACGAATGTCGTGATTATCATGTTTGGATGTGTCATTTACCTATCTTGTCTGTTCGCGTCACGCAATACCGAGTTTGGTATATGTGATGCTAGCGAAACAGCCACGAGTGCATCATAAGCGTAGCATGTAGTCATGTTATTACATGACACGCATCGCATCTTTATCATGTTTTGACCAGTATCATACCATCGTTATCTATTCTCGTCCCGTAATGCCAAATTTTGTATAAGTGAAACTAGCAAAGCAGCCACCAGCGCATCATCAGCATGGCATGTAGTCATGTTTTTACATGACACCATTCTCATGATAATCATGTCTGCACAATTCAAGTACCTTCGTTATCCATTCACGTACCCTAATACCAAATTTGGTATAGGTGACGCTAGCGTAATGGCCACGAGCGCATCATGAGCGTGGCATGTAGTTATGTTACATGACACGCATGTCATGATTTTCATGTTAGGGCCTGTCGCTTGTGTTCATCATGCAGTCATGCCATACCATGCCAGCTTTGTAACATGCAATGTGAACGAAACCACCGCAAGAGCTGCAGGTCCACGAAATTGCAATCATGGCATTCATGACATACATGGCATGATTTCCAGGTTATAACTAGTCAAATATGTTCCTCATACAGTCATGTTATGCCATACCAAGTTTGGTATTGATATCATTTTCAAAATGGCCAGGAGAGCTAAAAGTCGTATCTATAAGATGAATAAATAGATAGATAGATAGATAGATAGATAGATAGATAGATAGATAGATAGATAGATAGATAGATAGATAGATAGATAGATAGATAGATAGATAGATAGATAGATAGATAGATAGATAGATAGATAGATAGATAGATAGATAGATAGATAGATAGATAGATAGATAGATAGATAGATAGATAGATAGATAGATAGATAGATAGATAGATAGATAGATAGATAGATAGATAGATAGATAGATAGATAGATAGATAGATAGACGGACGGACGGACGGACGGACGGACGGACGGACGGACGGATGGATGGATGGATGGATGGATGGATGGATGGATGGATGGATGGATGGATGGATGGATGGATACGCTCTAAATCACCAAAGTTCACTTAGAAACGCTTCGCATAACGTCATTTCCAAGGTACGTGGGATCTGTCCTTTTTTTTTTTTTCAAGCTAGCTCTCTAACAAATACTCGTGTAAGTATGACGAGCATTGAAATTTGTGTGGCAGTCTACATGTCCATATAGCTGCCATATGCTGCCATATGCTGTCACCATCGCATTCCAGTAACGCGGGCAAAACTATATAAAAAATTGCCAGCTATATCGTATTAAGCGCAGAGGATTTTTCCTCTTGTATTCGAGCTCCTTGATGATGATGTTAAGTGCGGATATAATTACTATGGCTAAAGAAGCACGACAACACAAGCCACGTTTAAAATTTGGAGGAAGCAGGAGAGAAATAAAGTCAGAGAAAGAAAGGAAAAATCACTGCATATCCATGAAGTTAGTACTGATCCTGGAGCGAAGCTTGGTTTTAAGGTCCATAATGTCTACGTTGAAGCCACCGACCAGTATAAAGGATGGATGGACGGATGCACGAGCGGACGCACGCACGGATGGGGAGAGGGATGGATGGATTCAAGGGATGGAAGGATGGACGGATGAATGTACAGATGAAGGATTGGTTGAACGAACAGAGTACAGTTCATTTTTAAATCATATGCACGCTTTGGACGCTTTATGTACGGTATATACAAAACACGTGTTTCGGTTCAACGGAGACCTACGACGACGACGGCGACAATGGACATCGTGCGGGCATAAGGAGAAAATAGAAAGAAAAATAGAAGAAAACAGAAATAAACTGTGATAAACAGAAAAAACAAGCCGAACAACTGAAGAAGAGAACACAAAAGTTTTGTAAGAGAACAAGAAAGGAAAAAAAATCGAAAAGAAACAAAGAAGGCTGCAGAGTTCCGCACTTCCTTTAGGCTTGAGGCCCCTACGGCGAAGCTGCCTTTTCTGTTCTTTAAGTTCCGGGGTAAGGAAGAGGGGAGAGGATACATTGTAAAAATAAATGAGTGGTGATAGTGAGATACTTTTAAATAAAATAAATACACACGCAATAAATCATAATCAGCAGAATATAACTTGTAAATTATAAAAGTTATGATTTTAACCACTAAACCTTTTCTCTTTTTCAATAGCGCTTTGACATGAGCGAGTTGGTGCATACATAGATAAGCTTCAGCGTGAATTTATCGAAGACAAAGAAGACACACAGAACACAAACGAGCGCTGGTTTACAACTACCACTTGCTCTGTGAGCGACGTCTCTCTGTTCAGTCAGTTAAATGTGCGTTGTACCAGAGTCGTTATCTTAATTCATTTATCTAGTTAGCAAACCAATTCATGCAGGCTTTGAGAGCTGTATGCATACCCGTATGGTTCTGGCCGTTGTAATCGACGTAGTCATAGTTTGACTCGTTGCACGCATTAAGAAAAGCGTAGCTCAGTGATGTGTTGTAGCCGGGATAGTTGATCGGTGTCTCACCGCTCTTGCCGTGGTATTTCTTTACTGAAAACAATGAAATGTCAAGAATTCTTAATCAGGCTCATTGTTTTACATAGCTCGTGCCGAATAAGTGTGAACGGCAAGTTTTGGGAAAGGAACGTAAAGGTCAAAACGCTGACTATCTAGTGGCACGCTATTGAATATAGCATCGCATATAATGAAAGACTCCGGTATATGCGAAGCAGAAAACAAGGAGAATCAAGAGAGAGCATTTTGGGGGGATTTGATGACGTTGCATGAAAGTCAAATAAGTAATGTTGAACAGGTGACTCGTAGTTATATACATTGCATAATAGAGGAGAGTCTTTGAAGCCTCTTAAGCGTAATCTAAAGAACTCAAAAAGTAAATCAACTGGTTGGGACGCAGATATCTTGTTAAACACTAAATAAAGATTTGTGAACACATGATAATGGTTCTTGAGGGTGCCAAAAAGAGGTGCCTTAATTATGTCAGACGTAGATGCCTCCTTATACGAACGTACGATGATGAGCTGACGGATTCATCATGAAAATACCAGATATCGGCCGTCAATCATCAAAAGAACTTTAATGCAAGGCGAGGAGATGTTTCTGCACACTGATTGAGTGAAGGGCTGTCGTAGCTCAGAAGGGTTGCTGGTCGGGCGAGTTGGTCATCCATGAACGAAGCGTGTATTAGCGCAGTACAAAAAAAGAAAAGAAAGAAAGAGAGAAAGAGAGAAGGAAAGAAAGAAAGAAAGAAAGAAAGAAAGAAAGAAAGAAAGAAAGAAGAAAGAAAGAAAGAAAGAAAGAAAGAAAGAAATCTCTACGTCTGTGTCGTGACCTATCTCTACGTCTGTGTCATGACCCTTTCTTTTTTTTTTTGTACTGCGCTAATACATGCTACGTTCATGGCTGTCATAGCGCCACTGTTCTAGAAGCCTTCATGAAGTGTACGCAGATCGAGTTTATGGTTAACCCCTCTCACGGTACCTTGTCATCTGCGCAATGAAGTTTGAACCATTTGTTAGAGCAGTGCTACGCGGTGAAATTTTGCTTCAATCTGGCCGAACTTGGGCATGAGACCCATGACACGATGAAGAATGCTTATAGAAGAGATGTAATGGGTCAATCGAGTATTTTTGAGTGGCACAATGTGTTTTGTGACAGAAGAGAAAGTTGAACACTATCAACGGTCAGGACGTCCTGAAAGTCACGAAAATTTGTCTCTAAGTTCTAAATCGCTTGAACTCTGACAGCAGATGAAGTGTGCGAATGATATCAAAACAGTTCAACCCAATTGTCAAAAGCTCTTGCGCATGACAATGTGGGTGTAAACTTGGGATTCAGAATAGTTTGTGTATAATAGCAGGATCATGGAGGCTCCGTAACGACAATGTACCAAGCCACACGTACAGCTTCCGATCCAACATGGCAATACACAGTTACACAGCCATGTTATATATGCCAGATGTATTTCCTTCAGACATTCATTTTCCTCCGGCCGGAAAGGGCCATGAAAGCACGGCACCACAGCTCGATGTCGGCCATTTATGAAGCCTTCACGAAGAAGATTAAAAATATTGAAAATGATGCGTTGCAAGCGGCCTTCAGGCACTGGAAATGCTTTGTTAATGCAGAAGGAGTACATTTTGAAAATTATTACGTTGATGACCCCTGCATGCAGTACACTGTGCATGCGGCGCAGCACACGGCGAGCACTAATCAGAATGATGGTGAGAAGGAAGAGAGGCAGCCGACAGACTGTTGCGACAAGTGGTGGTGTACGCGGCGATCGCATCGGCAGGTCGTGGCCAATAGCTGGAACGTGTACTTGTTTTGAGCTGACGAAAGCTCTGAAGTTTTCCTGTTGATAGATGTTCTAGCTCGTCCATACATTAGCCACGTACTTCCCTTTCTGCAGACATCTCGAGAAGCCCCACAACCTGTTTATTCAAGTGAGCTGTTCAAAAATAAGTATGCGGAAGAAGATGGGCAAATTGGGTGAGTTGGTGAGGATGCATGGTGAAAATTTAAAACATAGCTTTTTTAAACACAAGACAAAGCACCATCCACGCCATGTGTGCCTCATCCCTCCTACATCTTGCGTTTAAAAAAGCACTGTTGTATATTTTAACTCTAGTAGTATATTCAATATAAATAAAGTAAAAGAAGCCATAGATACAGAGGGCAGTGTTTCTGTCACTGAAATTGTCCAAAGTGTGTTCACAGATTGATCAACTTACTCTGTTCTTCAGGCACCGTGCTTATGTTGAAGTTCTCGATGGCTTTGAAGTTCTCCAGCACATTTGTGTAGTTCCAGCCAGTGGCGTTGTATTCATTTGCCCAATTGTCAAAGTCATGCCTGCTGCCACGCACGAAGTTCATCGAGTTGATAGAGCTGGTGCCACCCATGATTTTTCCTAAGGTCATCACAGCTACCTGTTCCATAAAGAATCAAGATAAACTGTGCTGAACTAAAGAAAACTGGGGCGCTTTATGTCATTCTTATAAGATTCGGTTATGCACACATCGAAATGAATTTAGAATAGCTTGAACTCGGCACATTGACTCAAGTTTGAAAACTCAGCTTCTTAATAAATTATTATGATTCCTATAACAATGAAGAGTTATAAACAAAGAGAAGAATAAGACGAAATCACTGTTATATGCACAGCCTCATCATGAACCATGCGTTCTGTGACTTTGTTTTTTGAGTTTCGGGGACGCAAACATCTCCCTCAATAGCTCTCGAAAATGCTACATGCGTGATGATGCAGAAGCTTTTTTTCTTCTGTTTACACATCGTACTACATTTTATAAAATTTCTTCATTATAAGTCGAAGATCAACGCTAGAAGCTGTACGAAATTCAGGTGTAGTTGTTTATCAAATGAATGATGAAGTAACTTTTCAAATTTTACACTTTCTTCAAACAGAAATGTAAAACTAACACTTCAACAATTTCTACAAACTAACATTTCGACAAATAAAAAAGAGAAAGGACGAGCACGGTAAACTAAAAACAAAGACTGGAAGAGACAGATCGGGGTTCAAATGAATAGTGCACAAGCAGTCAAAAATTCATAATCACCGTGCCATGGAAACAGCTGCGACAGGTTTCGTATTTGCGCCCAGAAATACATTGGCGGATCTAGCCTACGGGATTGTTTACTGACGGCGCTTGGGAAAAGTACCGCCATCCACTGTACTCGCCCCCACGCGCTTGACCTCCTCTCTCCCTTTTCGCCCCCCTTCGCATCCTCCCGGTCTCCGACACTTTTGAGTGCGAAGCATTTCTTAGCGCACTTCGGTGACTTTGAGCGTATCTATCTATCTATCTATCTATCTATCTATCTATCTATCTATCTATCTATCTATCTATCTATCTATCTATCTATCTATCTATCTATCTATCTATCTATCTATCTATCTATCTATCTATCTATCTATCTCTGTCTGTCTGTCTGTCTGTCTGTCTGTCTGTCTGTCTGTCTGTCTGTCTGTCTGTCTGTCTGTCTGTCTGTCTGTCTGTCTGTCTGTCTGTCTAGCCGCCTACGACTCTAGCTTTCCTGGCCGTTAGGATAACGGTATCGATACCTAACTTGGTACGGCATAACATGACTGTATGACGAGCATATTTGGCTAGTAATGACATGAAAATCATAACATTTATGTTATGAATGTGATGATTTACATGTCATGGTCTTGCTTCTCTTGCGGTGGTTTCGTTCACATGGCATGTTGCAAAACTGATATGGTATGACATGATTGCACGGCGAACACAAGCGACAGACTCTAACATGAAAATTATGTCGTGCTTGTCATGTAACAACATGCCAACATGCCACGCTCATAATGCGCTCGTGGCCATTTCGCTAGCGTCAAATATACAAAATTGGCTCTTACGGTACGTGAATGAATGACGAAGGTATGAGACTGGTGCAAACATTATAAAAATGAGATACGTGTCATGTAACAACATGGCTACATGCTACTCTCATGATGTGCTCGTGGCTGTTTCGCTAGCTTCACATGTACCAAATTGAGTATTACATGAAGCTATAGTGGATGATGAAGGTATGTGACTGATGCAAACATGATCAACATGAACAACATGACTACATGCCACAATCAAGACGCCAATACACTTCGACGTGACACGGTATGCGTGCGGCGTTCATTTCGTCGGGTCACGCCGGCGTTGCCACGCCAGGCGCCGGTCCTGCCGTACACTCGCAAGCGCACGTCGCGCTACGTTGCTTTCACGCATGTGAAAACATTAGAATTCAATCAACCAAAGGAACAAGCAGGATTTCGAACAGGCTACTCAACAATTGACCACATTCATATTATCAATCAGGTAATAGAGAAATGCTCAGAGTATAACCAACCACTATACATAGCATTCATAGATTACGAGAAGGCGTTTGATTCAGTAGAAATATCAGCCGTCATGCAAACACTGCGGAATCAGGGCGTAGATGAAGTATATATAAACATTCTTGAAGAAATCTACAGGGGATCAACTGCTACCATAGTGCTTCATAAAGAAAGCAACAGAATACCAATCAAGAAGGGTGTAAGGCAGGGGGACACAATTTCCCCAATGCTATTTACCGCGTGCTTACAGGAGGTTTTCAGAAGCCTAGAATGGGAACAGTTAGGGATAAGAATCAATGGAGAATACCTTAGTAACCTGCGCTTCGCCGATGACATTGCATTGCTGAGTAACTCAGGGGACGAATTGCAACTCATGATTACGAAGTTAGACAAGGAGAGCAGAAAGGTGGGTCTCAAAATTAATCTGCAGAAAACGAAAGTAATGTACAACAACCTCGGTAAGGAGCAGCGCTTCGAGATAGGTAAGAGTGCACTTGAAGTTGTAAAAGACTATGTCTACTTGGGGCAGGTAATAACCGCAGAGCCGAACCACGAGATTGAAGTAACTAGAAGAATAAGAATGGGGTGGAGCACATTCGGCAAGCACTTTCAAATTATGACAGGTAGATTGCCACTATCCCTCAAGAGGAAGGTATATAACAGCTGTATCTTGCCGGTACTTAGCTACGGAGCAGAAACCTGGAGACTTACAAAGAGGGTTCAGCTTAAATTGAGGACGACGCAGCGAGCAATGGAAAGAAAATTGGTAGGTGTAACCTTAAGAGACAAGAACAGAGCAGAATGGATTAGGGAACAAACGGGGGTTAAGGATATCATAGCTGAAATCAAGAAGAAGAAATGGACATGGGCAGGGCATGTAGCGCGTAGACAGGATAACCGCTGGTCATTAAGGGTAACTGACTGGATTCCCAGAGAAGGGAAGCGGGTTAGGGGGAGACAGAAGATTAGGTGGGCAGATGAGATTAAGAAGTTTGCGGGTATAAATTGGCAGCAGCAAGCACAGGACCGGGTTAACTGGCGGAACATGGGAGAGGCCTTTGTCCTGCAGTGGACGCAGTCAGGCTGATGATGATGATGATGATGATGTGCGTTTCAGCGTGTCCAGCGTCCCACCGTCACGAACAGAGGTAGACGCAGTGTTGTCTGGGTAACGCATCAGCGCGAAATGCAGAATGTCGATATTCGCACCGGTTGCCATCGGGCCGAGCCAATGGACGCTTGTCGCGTCGGTCGCGCCTGGCATGAGAGTATTCGGCTACTCCAGCGACGTAGGCGGTGCCATGTAGCCATGCTCCGAAGCTGTCACACGGTGATAAAACTGTGACGCAGTTCGGTCTGTCAGTAGTCATAAATCAATGAACGCATCTTCACGCTCTGCGACGATGACGTAAACGCTTGCGACATCACCGTTTCGTCCGTCATTTCGACCTTCCTCTGCGCCGCCTATAATTGCTTGAAATATTGAATAGAGGTCTCGCGTTTCGCTAACGTATAGCGTCACTGTGCCCAGCGTGCGCGCGCGTCGACGTCACGTTGGAGTATATTGGGCCCTTCATGATGCACTCGCGGCCGTTTTGCTAGCTCCACATATACCAAATTGGTATTACGTGATGTCAATAGATGACGAAGGTACATCACTGGTGCAAACATGATAATCATGACACGCGTGTCACGCAAGAACATGGCAACATACCACGTTCATAGCGTGCTCGTGGCCGTTTCAATAGCTTCACATATACTAAATTTGGCATCACGTCACGTGAATAGATGACGAAGATGACGAAGGTGACGAAGAATAGATGACGAAGATAGATGACGAAGATAGATGACGAAGATGACAACCAAACATGATAACTATGACACGGAAGTCGTGTACGGCATAATTTACCTCCACCTCGTGATGTCGTAGCGATTTTAAAGTGACATATCAACCTTACTCATTTGTGGTTCGCATATCATCGATTCCCACTGTACGTGCACATCTGCCAATTTTTTTATGATACCTCAAGGTGGAAACAATGGCTTGCGCAGGCAGCAGTCGCTGCACAACATTGGTCGAAAAAAAATGCCGCCATATCCACGAAGTGAATGATGATGAGTGGGCGAAGCTCCGGAGGTAAACCTGGTAAACCATGAATCCTCCGTACATTTTGCCCACTCGATTTTATTGCAACGCTACCCCTAGCGTACGTCGCCGCACTATATCGAACGATGACACGTGCCATATGTGGCATCATTCCTATTTTATAACACCTCGCATCTTTCATAATCAACTACACGTACCGCCGTCTAGTTTATAACATCTTGCATCTTTTGGACGGACGGACGGACGGACGGACGGACGGACGGACGGACGGACGGACGGACGGATGGATGGATGGATGGATGGATGGATGGATGGATGGATGGATGGATGGATGGATGGATGGATATGGCTGTACCCTTTAGATCGGGCGGTGGCTAGCGTAATACTTAGAACTGAACGAGAGGTGGCTACATACAGGGGACGCACAGCCCACGCCTTAAGGAGCTTCGCTCCTTAAAAAATTGCCCGCAGCTTCCCTCGGAGGAACACTGAGGAGGATGCGGAGCATATAATTGGTTAACGGGGTGTTAAAGTGCGACTTACTTGGGTCGATGGCTAAATTGGTTAACGTGGTTGTGAAATGGGGTGTTAAATTGCTACTTACTTGGGTCGATGGCTAAATTGGTTAACACGTATGCGAAAGGGCGGCGCTGGTCGAAGGGACGTCGATCATTGTGTTTGTGGATTCGTTGGAATTCATTTCACCGCGACCTTGGACGTCGACGCGCCGTACAAACCAACCGACGAGCGGCAACTGAGCGAGCGAGCGCCGACCTTGAGTATATACAGCGCGACGGCGCATGCACTGTCAGCTGTCGAATGTTCGAGAAGGGAGAGAAGCGCAACGGCGCATGCGCGCGCGTCAGCTGCCGATGTTCTCGAAGCGCGACGGCGCATGCGCGCGCGTCAGCTGCCGATGTTTTCGAAGCGTGACGGTGCATGCGCGCTACATTATACAGCTAGCGAATGTTCGTGAAGAGGAGAAGCGCACGCGGTGTTTAGAGGAGGAAGGGTGCACAGACGGTGGAGGAGTGAAGCGCGCGCGGTGTGTAGAGGAGGAAGGGATGCACAGATGGTGGAAGAAGGAGGAGGAAGCTTGCAGACGGCGCCGCACTACAAGCCTCGAGTATAAGATGCTCCGCATCTAAAAAAAAAATTGCCCGCAGCTTCCCTCGGGGGAACACTGAGGAGGATGCGGACCATATAATTGGTTAACGGGGTGTTAAAGTGCGACTTACTTGGGTCGATGGCTAAATTGGTTAACGTGGTTGTGAAATGGGGTGTTAAATTGCTACTACTTGGGTCGATGGCTAAATTGGTTAACACGTATGCGAAAGGGCGGCGTGGTCGAAGGGACGTCGATCATTGTGTTTGTGGATTCGTTGGAATTCATTTCACCGCGACCTTGGACGTCGACGCGCCGTACAAACCAACCGACGAGCGGCAACTGAGCGAGCGAGCGCCGACCTTGAGTATATATACAGCGCGACGGCGCATGCACTGTCAGCTGTCGAATGTTCGAGAAGGGAGAGAAGCGCAACGGCGCATGCGCGCGCGTCAGCTGCCGATGTTCTCGAAGCGCGACGGCGCATGCGCGCGCGTCAGCTGCCGATGTTTTCGAAGCGTGACGGTGCATGCGCGCTACATTATACAGCTAGCGAATGTTCGTGAAGAGGAGAAGCGCACGCGGTGTTTAGAGGAGGAAGGGTGCACAGACGGTGGAGGAGTGAAGCGCGCGCGGTGTGTAGAGGAGGAAGGGATGCACAGATGGTGGAAGAAGGAGGAGGAAGCTTGCAGACGGCGCCGCACTACAAGCCTCGAGTATAAGATGCTCCGCATCTAAAAAAAAAATTGCCCGCAGCTTCCCTCGGGGGAACACTGAGGAGGATGCGGACCATATAATTGGTTAACGGGGTGTTAAAGTGCGACTTACTTGGGTCGATGGCTAAATTGGTTAACGTGGTTGTGAAATGGGGTGTTAAATTGCTACTACTTGGGTCGATGGCTAAATTGGTTAACACGTATGCGAAAGGGCGGCGTGGTCGAAGGGACGTCGATCATTGTGTTTGTGGATTCGTTGGAATTCATTTCACCGCGACCTTGGACGTCGACGCGCCGTACAAACCAACCGACGAGCGGCAACTGAGCGAGCGAGCGCCGACCTTGAGTATATATACAGCGCGACGGCGCATGCACTGTCAGCTGTCGAATGTTCGAGAAGGGAGAGAAGCGCAACGGCGCATGCGCGCGCGTCAGCTGCCGATGTTCTCGAAGCGCGACGGCGCATGCGCGCGCGTCAGCTGCCGATGTTTTCGAAGCGTGACGGTGCATGCGCGCCATTATACAGCTAGCGAATGTTCGTGAAGAGGAGAAGCGCACGCGGTGTTTAGAGGAGGAAGGGTGCACAGACGGTGGAGGAGTGAAGCGCGCGCGGTGTGTAGAGGAGGAAGGGATGCACAGATGGTGAAGAAGGAGGAGGAAGCTTGCAGACGGCGCCGCACTACAAGCCTCGAGTAAGATGCTCCGCATCTAAAAAAAAATTGCCCGCAGCTTCCTCGGGGGAACACTGAGGAGGATGCGGACCATATAATTGGTTAACGGGGTGTTAAAGTGCGACTTACTTGGGTCGATGGCTAAATTGGTTAACGTGGTTGTGAAATGGGTGTTTAAATTGCGACTTACTTGGGTCGATGGCTAAATTGGTTAACGTGGTTGTAGGAGGGGTGTTAAATGAGTGAACACGTACACACGTATGCGAAAGGGCGGCGCTGGTCGAAGGGACGTCGATCATTGTGTTTGTGGATTCGTTGGAATTCATTTCACCGCGACCTTGGACGTCGACGCGCCGTACAAACCAACCGACGAGCGGCAACTGAGCGAGCGAGCGCCGACCTTGAGTATATATACAGCACGACGGCGCATGCACTGTCAGCTTGTCATGATATGCGCGGTAGGTTCATCTGGTGCGCGATGTTTGTGAGTTTGTGCTGTGCCGTACGCCGACGAAGATGACGATGAGACAAGGAAAAGGCGGAATCGTGTCGTCAAAGTCAAGCCAAGCCATGGGGAGAGAGAAGAGGAAGACGACGACGGGGGTTCGAGAAGAAGGATCGGAACGAAACAGTGGCAGGCTGAAGCGCTCGTCGGGTCGTGGTCCCGAAGCCTACCTGTGCCTGTGGTCCGCACGAGCCTGGCTCCCTTCGACCGTGTGATCCAGCAGCCGGCGCCGGTCCGTTGTACTCGGATCCGGGCGTTTTCCAGACCTGGGCCTACTACTGGCTGTCCGGGACGTGCTTGCCACACATCGACTCTGCCTCACGCTCCGCTCCGACCATGCCTGAGGCATCGCTGATGTCGGCGTAAGACGCAACGCAACGCATCGACTCATCTGCCTTCGACGTCACACGGTGAAGTGTTTCAAACCTTGTGTAGTGCAGTGGGGGACTACGCTAAGCGTCAGACCTTGTCTTTCGAGAACGTGTGTCGTGCTCGTACTTAAGGCAGTTCTTCGCTGTTGCCATGTAACACGCCAAGCTTCTTTATCGTTTTTTTCTTATTTTCGTGGCATTAAAGCCTTATAACTCAAGTTGCAAATGTCTTCGTCAGTCTCGACAACGATTATTTAAGTTGCCGTGATTGCCCGAACCTTATCCCTCACAATTGGCGTCCGCGCGACAGGACGAAGCCGTTTGCACTGGGTTGAAATCTATAGGGAAGATGAGTGAGCAAGAGCTTATAACGCTAGCGGAACGCATGGGGCTTCAAGGAGCCGAGCTAAAGACGTGGGTTGACGCGCGGTTAGAGCGGGCTCATGAGGAATCTGTGCAAGCGCGTGAAGAGCGTTCCGCGGAAAGGCAGGCGGCGAAGGAACGTTTGGAGATAGAAGAGAGAACTCTTCAACTGCGAATTCGACTAGCTGAGGTTGAAGGTAGCCGAGAGCCAACAGCTCGGGACCGCGAACCTGAGAGGAGTCAAAGCCGCCCGTGCTTGATCAATCCTCACAACCTGATCCCAGTGTTTGACGAGGGGCGTGACGATCTCGATGCGTATCTCAAGAGGTTCGAACGCGTAGCAGTTGGTCAAGAGTGGCCTGAGGAGAAGTGGGCGACAGCGCTTAGTTTATGCCTCAGTGGGGAAGCATTGAAAGTCTTCGGTCGTCTGTCGCCAGAAGACTCAATGGATTACCAGAGTACGAAAGTGGCCTTGCTCCAGAGCTTTCGTTTCACAGCCGAAGGCTATCGCGAAAAGTTTCGGCAAAGCAAGCCTGAAGACGGCGAAACTGGTAAACAGTACGCCACGAGATTACAGAGTTACTTCGATAGATGGCTGGAAATGTCGGAAACGGACGAGGACTTTGCATCCGTGCGCAACCTCATTGTAGCTGAGCAGTTTCTGAATAACTGCCACGATCGCCTGGCACTTTTTCTAAGGGAGAAGAAATGCAGGACGGTAAAAGAAATGGCAGAAGCAGCTGATACCTTCTTGGAAGCCCAGCGGCAAACAAACTTGTTGGTATTTAGTACCAAGTCTGCAAACAACATTCCCAAGGAGCAAGAAGGATTTACTTATACCCAGCCTCCTCTTAGATGTTTCGTCTGTGATCGACCCGGCCACAGAGCATCTGATTGCCGCACGAAACCCCAACGAGTCTTCTGTGGGCACTGTCGGAAGCCCGGCCACGATGCAAGAGCATGCCCAAGCAACGGCGGGTCAAAGAAAATGACATCTTGCATCGTGTCTACTGACCAGAAGTCCGAGACGCCCCGATGTGCCGATGATTCATCACAAGATGAATATGTTGCTAGTGCACTCCGAACGCGCACCGCAACAGCTACACGAAACTTGCCGGTGTTACAAGGAGAAGTGTTTGGACATACTGTATCAGTCTTGAGGGATACTGGAAGCAACACCCTGGTCGTGCGACGTTCCCTCGTTCCCGATGATGCGCTGACGGGTACTACCGCCACTATTTTATTGGCCGATGGTAGTTGCATCGAGGTACCGGAAGCAGAAGTACGGATTCTATCGCCCTATTTCACCGGAAATGCGATAGTCAAATGCATGATGTCGCCACTTTACGATGTCATCGTAGGAAATGTTCCCGGCGCCCGTGACGCTAATGACCCCGACTCAACGTGGAAGGAGTCAGCGAGCCTGAAGTCGGAAACTAATCAGGCATTGAAGTCTGAAGAGAAATCCAAGGATGGATGCGGGACGAAGAGCACAGTCATGGTTGGTGTTTCAAGCAAAGGACATCGCCGGAAGCTCACGACTGCTAAATTTGGAAACTTAGAGGTGACACAGGAGTCATTTCGCCAAAAACAAGAGGAAGACCGGTCGCTGGATGTTTGTAGGGCGAAAGTCGACACCCTCATCCGCGGTAAAGGAGCCACGTACCACTCATTTATGTTCGAGAAAGGAATCTTGTACCACGTTTACCACTTGACTCCGGGTAAATCAGTTCAACAAGCGGTGGTTCCAAAGGCGTTGCGTGTCCATGTGTTGCACTTGGCACATGAATCACCGATATCTGGTCACCAGGGTATCAAGAAGACGAAGGACCGAGTTTTGGAGTCGTTTTATTGGCCCGGTGTACAGGAGGAGGTACGAAGATTCGTAAAATCATGCGACGCATGCCAAAGGACATATCCCAAAGGCAAAGTAGGCAAGGCGCCTCTTGGACGAATGCCTTTGATTGACACGCCATTCGAACGTGTGGCCGTTGATATCATTGGACCTCTGACGCCGATTTCAAAGAAGGGTAATCGGTACATTCTTACCCTTGTGGATTTCGCCACTCGGTACCCGGACGCGGTGGCTTTGCCTGCAATTGATTCGGCAACAGTAGCAGATGGACTACTGGAGATGTTCTCTCGAATAGGATTTCCACGGCAGATCCTCTGTGATCAAGCATCTTGCTTCACGTCAGGCCTGATGGAAGAGGTGAATGCTCTGCTTGCTATTCGACATTTGAGCTCGACGCCTTACCACCCGATATGCAATGGCTGGTCGAAAGGTTCAACGGCACTTTGAAACAGATGTTGCGCAGGTTGTGCCAAGAGAAGCCGAAGTCATGGGACCAATTTCTTGCGCCTCTGTTATTCGCCTATCGAGAAGTACCTCAGGCCAGTATGGGCTTCTCGCCGTTTGAACTGATCTACGGCCGGCACGTCCGAGGACCCCTGGATATATTGAAGGAACTCTGGACAGGGGAAGACCTAGAGGAAGATATCAAGACTACTTACGGATACGTGCTTGATCTGAGAGAACGTCTTGAACGCACCTTGAAGCTGGCTCAAGAGAATCTCTCCCGAGCTCAACACTCGCAAAAGAAGTATTATGACCGAACCTCCAAAACCCGACAGCTCAAAGTTGGTGACCGGGCTCTTATATTGCTCCCAACCAAGGAAAACAAGCTTCTTATGCACTGGAAGGGGCCATTTCCGGTTACAGGAAAAAAGAATGACCACGACTATTGGTTGGACCTTGGGCACACCACGAAAATGTTTCACATAAACATGCTCAAGCGCTACGAAGAACGTCAACCAGAAGTCACTAGTCAAGCTTCATCGTTCGTTGTAGTCGAAGAAGGAGAGTCGGATTCACCCCTCCCTACATTTAAAGTAAATGAAGGGAAAGGTATTGAGTCGGTCACACTCGGAAGTAATTTAGACGAAGCACAACGCGATGATATGTGCAATCTCTTGGCGGGATATTACCGAGACCTCATACCTCACTATGCCCAGAAAGCGAAACCACTGACTGAAATGACAAGAAAGATGGAAAAGAACAAGTTAGCGTGGAATACCGAAAGAGAAGAGGCATTTGAAACCCTCAAACAAGCTCTAGCATCTACGCCAGTAGTCAAGGCTGTTGACATAAAGAAACCCTTCGTATTACGTACAGATGCATCTGATAGGTGTATAGGCGCTGTGCTTATGCAGGAACACGAGGGTCTTCTTCACCCGGTGTCATATGTCAGCCGCCAACTTATGCCCCGGGAAGAGAGATACTCTGCAATTGAAAGAGAGTGTTTAGCGTTAGTTTGGGCGATCGCGAAATTTCATATCTTCCTTTATGGAACCTCCTTCGTCGTTCAGACTGACCATCAACCGCTACGATACCTCTCTCAAGCCAAGCATTTGAACAGCCGGATCTTGCGCTGGAGTCTCGCATTGCAAGAGTACACCTTTCGCGTTGAGCATATCAAAGGATCAGAGAACGTAGGTGCTGATTATATGAGCAGGCTACAGGTGTAGGTGCTAGCTATACAACATTAATGTAATAATGTACCATATGCCTAGGGACTCTCACATACAGACTATTCTCTTGGTGCAACAGTTCTGTACATTTGTTTGTCGTAAGTCTTGTTTCCCGCGCACTTTGGACAGTTTTTTTTTAAAAAAAAGAAAAAAAAACTTTTGAAAGGGGGGACTTTTGTCATGATATGCGCGGTAGGTTCATCTGGTGCGCGATGTTTGTGAGTTTGTGCTGTGCCGTACGCCGACGAAGATGACGATGAGACAAGGAAAAGGCGGAATCGTGTCGTCAAAGTCAAGCCAAGCCATGGGGAGAGAGAAGAGGAAGACGACGACGGGGGTTCGATAAGAAGGATCGGAACGAAACAGTGGCAGGCTGAAGCGCTCGTCGGGTCGTGGTCCCGAAGCCTACCTGTGCCTGTGGTCCGCACGAGCCTGGCTCCCTTCGACCGTGTGATCCAGCAGCCGGCGCCGGTCCGTTGTACTCGGATCCGGGCGTTTTCCAGACCTGGGCCTACTACTGGCTGTCCGGGACGTGCTTGCCACACATCGACTCTGCCTCACGCTCCGCTCCGACCATGCCTGAGGCATCGCTGATGTCGGCGTAAGACGCAACGCAACGCATCGACTCATCTGCCTTCGACGTCACACGGTGAAGTGTTTCAAACCTTGTGTAGTGCAGTGGGGGACTACGCTAAGCGTCAGACCTTGTCTTTCGAGAACGTGTGTCGTGCTCGTACTTAAGGCAGTTCTTCGCTGTTGCCATGTAACACGCCAAGCTTCTTTATCGTTTTTTTCTTTTTTTCGTGGCATTAAAGCCTTATAACTCAAGTTGCAAATGTCTTCGTCAGTCTCGACAACGATTATTTAAGTTGCCGTGATTGCCCGAACCTTATCCCTCACACAGCTGTTGAATGTTCTCGAAGCGCGACGCCACATGCGCGTCCACTGGAGAATCAGGAGAATTGTAGATGTCGAACGCGGTGTGTAGAGGAGGAAGGGTGCACAGATGGTGGAGGAGTGAAGCGCGCGCGGTGTGTAGAGGAGGAAGGGATGCACAGATGGTGGAAGAGTGGGCGACGGCGCGACGGCGCATGCGCGCGCGTCAGCTGTCGAATGTTCGAGAAGCGGTGCGGACGGCGCGGACGGCGCGGACGGTGCACTACAAGGCGCGAGTATAAGATGCTTCCGCATCTAAAACGTCCAACAAAGAACAGTGTTCGTTGTAAGGTAAGGCACCTTTCTTATTGCTCGTATCAAAGCGTTGCCGAAGGCTGCATTGGAAATACTGTTTCGGCCTGCTCATCAACATACGTGTTTGTTAGGGGCGAAGCTCCTTCCACCGTGAGTCGTATGTCCCGTGTCATCGTAGTTGCCAGTGGCATTGCTTTGGATGTCAATAAAAATGGTGTCACAGCACTTCCACGGAGTGAATGATGATGAGTGGAACGAAGCACCCGTCAATCCGTCCATGCTTCCGTGCGTCTGTCCGCCTGTGTGTACATTTGTCCATGCGTCCATTCGTTTGTCCATATGCTTCGCCCCACTCGTCATCATTCATTTCGGGGTTATGCTGTGATTTTTTTCTTGACTATTTGTGCGTCGCTTCAAACTAGAGTGGTCATCATTATGCTGAATTCCTTCTTTAGAATCAAGAATAAAGCTGAATCGTTTAACGGTTTCATGCAAAATTATGTCGGTAAAAGTTCCCTTAAATGTACCTTGTCGCGTGCAGCCAGCCACTGCTAGGAATACCCACCGTAAACATGATCGATCTTTCGCACCCATATTTGCACGAACTAGTTGTGCTTCCCAATACAGTTAATTTCCCAGAACAGTTGATGAATCGAATTCACTGCCTCATGAGATTTCTTCGGCTGACAATTTCGCTATATCGCTGGAAAGTTGTCAACTTGGAGATTAGAGTGTGCAAAATTTTTATAACGTTTGTTGCCGTTTCAGTCTCGTTGCGCTTACTTTAAACCCATTTGTACCCGTCGTTAGCATACCTAAATGGAATTTATCCTCACTAATTCCCCGATGCCGCCTGCGCCGCTTGCGGGCAGACTGCTACATTAGCGCACATGCTCTGGGAGTGCAAGTTGATTGGACCGACTTATAGCAAACCCGAGTGGGATGCGTTTCTGCACAGCCCAGAACTTCAAGACGAAATTCTGGCCGTTCAGTGTGCCAACGACAGGGCCGTCAGACTAGACCTGCTGGTCCACACGTGGGAATAGCCGTGTGACGCGTGAAAACCTCAGCGTCTGCACTGGACCATAATAAAGTTTTTCTCAGTCACTCACTCAGACATGTGACCTCTGTTAGCATATAGATGCATGACTTTTTTTTTTGCTGTTACGAATCGCTTGATGTTTTTATACCCCTCCTGCCTGGACCAGAACGCTGGCCTGCAGCATGTTTAAATAAATAAGTGAAATAAATAAAAATATTCAGCTCTTACAACATTATCTCACACGCACCTCAGCAATCGTCGAAAATGATCAACTGTAGTCTGCTTTCGCTGCGAAGAATTACGTGGGATGACACAGGTTCTCGATCGCGCTTTTTGTGACTGTTAGGATTTGTTTACGAGAACGTTTGGTGGAGAAAACAAATAAATGGATGTATAGAGATGACACTAATTGGCATTCGTTTCCATAAGGTCATTTTTTTGTTTTGTTATTGTTGTTGTTGTTGTTGTTGTTGTTGTTGTTGTTGTTGTTGTTGTTGTTGTTGTTGTTGTTGTTGTTGTTGTTGTTGTTGTTGTTGTTGTTGTTGTTGTTGTTGTTGTTGTTGTTGTTGTTGTTGTTGTTGTTGTTGTTGTTGTTGTTGTTGTTGTTGTTGTTGTTGTTGTTGTTGTTGTTGTTGTTGTTGTTGTTGTTTGGAGGGGGATTAACACACAAAAATACTCATAGACATGTGGTCCATCGAAAGAAGTGAACTAAGCAAATGCAACAAAAAAAAAAGCTGTAGCACAGTGATAGCGAAAGTGAGCCATTTTCTAGGAGACTGTGGCTGCAATCGTTTTGGTCACGCCTGCATGTTTTACATTCACCAATAAAAAACTATTATCTTTTATAATAGTGTCACATGCGTATTTCTGACCGGGATCAATCAGTCCGGACAGAAATTTTTGGTCGCTATTGAAGCTTAGATTAGATGACCTTTCTGGTGCAAAGTTTCTTCTCGCACAGGTAACCCAATCGCTAGTTTCTCTGACAACAACGTCAAATGAAAATACAGTTTTAATAATCACTTTCTTCAGTTTATACTATTGTGGTAAATGAGTCACTGTTAATGACACTTAATCATATTGACAATGCTCGAAGTCCTTCTTAAGTTTGGAGACCACTGCGCAAAGCTATTTTCACGCCGAGTATAACAACACATGGCTAAATGATCCACCATCCACGAAGTCATTGTAATATGTTACGCTTTAAGTACATGTGTCGTATACTGGCACACAAGCACGAAAAAAAATGCGAACACAGACGCACATGCCGCAAGCGAAAATATATCACATGAAGCGTACAGCATGTTAATTTGCGGCAGAAAACATCCGCATCTTAGAACTCCTCATAAACATTTTTATTTATACGACCACTTATACGACCTTTGATAGAAGCTAATCTTTTAATAAACGGTTGCTTCAATGTTCTTAGTTTTATTATTATTACACTTTTTAGAAAGAATTTCAGCACTACTATGGAGCGCAATATGCTGCAAATAGCCCGCCTTCGTCGAATTCTGCGGCGCGCCCGCGTGAGCGTCGGCAAAAAATAGCGCCGCGCGCCGCGCGCACGGCAAGCGGCCGAGGGGAATCAAGGAGGAAATGCGCGCGTGGAGGAGAGTGCATAGCCCCTTGGAGAGTGACGTTCCTAGCGCCAACGTTGCTAGCGCTAAAGCCCCCAAGATCTAGAAGCTTTACGAACAACCACCAAGAAATTCAACACGTGTTCGTAAGGGCACAGCCCCATCCATTCCTTATTGAGCCAGTATCAATTAATCAATCAACCAACCAATCAATTAATCAATCAATGAATCAAGCAAGATAACTTTATTTTTATATTGAAATAATAAAAAGTACAAAAAATATTTAGACCAATAGCTTTAAGGAGCTAGTGACCGGTCCAATACAATGTGTATAGAGAATGTACAGATCAGCTTTGAAGAAAAAAAACAAAAACGACTTATAGGAATACAGGCAATGCACGTATACGTTTTCTCAAATCAAATAGACATGCCCATAAAAAAAGAAAAAGAAGTCTTGCATGCTAGACCGAAATTACGTGCAGTTTTATTGCGATAGCGTTAGAGAGCTCGTGTCGCAGAAATTCCGCGAAAAATCGTCCGCGTGCGAAAAATCGAGAAATCAAATAAAATAAAGAATAAAACTTTCGGCGCCATAGAGGATCGAAACCAGTCTGTTCGCGTGGCAAGCAAGTGTCCTACCACAAAGCCACAATGTTACTTGCAGATGCTTTGGGAACAAAGCCTACATAAATGCCATGTAGTGAATTTGTTCGACAGGTGTTACGACAAAAACGAACCCATTCGGTGACATAGGCGCATTTCGCAGGTCATCAGACTACGTCGAAAAAGGCCGGGATAGTGCAGCCATCGCCGCTAAAACACACAGGAATTTTCAAACAGCTCTAAAAATGGACAACTATATCCATATAGCGGAAAACATATCATGGCTTTCCAGAGGCGTTGATCAAGCAAACAGCAAATGCTAGATAATGCGCTGCCACCTGTGAGGCACTGTGAGATTCTTTATGTCACTTTAAGGAAATGCCCTTTACAAACCGCAACGCTTGCATATATTTAGCTTTTCATTCTCACGACACCATCAAAAAAGTGAAGTACAGCAGTTGCCATTTCACCGACCATAAGGCGATGCTTGTTGTGGTTGGCTGGAAGAGGTCTCCAGAAGAACAAGTCGAACCATTGCCGGATAACTAACGCAAGACGGCTGACAGAATGTGACCATTTACGAATACAAGTGTCACAACTACGCGCAGTTCATATTACAGAACCATGTGACTATATCACTGTACAATATTTTCACGAATTTGTTATAAAAGTACTGTTAAATAGGTCAAAAACTTGTACCATTAGTACAGATACGTCGCGCTTGCGCGCGCGCGCGCGTTTGTATACGTCCGTGTTTGTGTAACAAAACATATTGTGGGCATTTAGTATAAGCATCCTCTTCACCGGTACATTATCATCATTATCATGTGTGGCTCATGCATCCTCATCGTTGTCGCGTAGCATCATCATCTTGGCTCATTCATCGTAGCTGTCGGCTGCCGGTTCCTCTGGCCTAATAAAAGGTAATCCAAACCAAGGCTTCATACGTGGTGGAGCGTGCTGTTAGATCCCTCGTTATCCTCTCGAGCACTCTATCCTCTGGAGCTACGTTCAGGTCGCCGCTTGGGCCAGGTGTCCGTAAATATGTCGCACCAAGATGAGGCCGGTGCTGCAGCCGTTCCCACTCAACCACCGCGTGCCGCGCCTTCTCACGTCATCAACAGCCTCCAGCGTGAGCCCCATCCCTTCGCTAGTATGCGCGGGGAAGATGTGGAGGAATGGCTGGACGATTTCGAACATGCCGGCGCTGCTAACCGGTGGGATAACACCTACAAACTCGCTCACGTGTCATTCTACCTCACGGGTGTCGTGAAGATGTGGTTCCTTAACCACTTCATCGACATCCCCGACTGGTCAGCCTTCAAAGATCAGCTTCGCAATGTCTTTGGCACACCGGCTGTTCGTTCGGCTCTCGCAAAGAAAGCTCTCGCGACTCGGAAACAGCACATCAGGGAGTCGTATACATCCTACATCGAGGATGTTCTTTCACTATGCCGCCGGGTTGACACACCAATTACAGAATCAGACAAGGTGCGCCAGCTTCTTAAGGGGATTGCACCCGTCGCATTCAATGCCCTTGCAATTCAGAATCCGGCTACCGTTGCTGACGTTGCGACAACCTGTCAGCGCCTCGAAGAACTTGAGCCTATGCGCCTACAACCAGACAGTGACGCAGCCCGTACTACGACTGATCCAAACCTGCGAGACACGATAAGGGCGATTATACGTGAAGAATTAGAATCAAAGGAATTCACACTACCTTCAGTGTGTCCCAATCGGTCTTCTTCAACGTCATTGCGGGATGTCATCAGGGAAGAGCTAGCTCACGTCCATGACCAACATGGCCAACCTGCAGCCCATTGTCTCTCGTACTCTACCATCGTTCCCGCACACCGCCGCCGCACCACCAGGCACCGTCAACTCGACGTCCCCACCACGAACGTACGCGTCGGTTGCTGCCGCACCTCCCACAAGCTTTCCCACGAGCTTTTCATTACCACCGCCTGAGCCGTCACCTGTTCCTCTGACTGCTCTCTCTACCGGTGCAGTTAGCGCAAGCTACTACCCTCCTCATCGATTGACTCGGCCTACTTGCTATTATTGCGGCTATCGTGGTCACATTGCACGCTTTTGCCGCAAGCGCCAGCAAGACGAGCGCCGAGGGTATCACATACGCGAACGGGACTATACCGCAGGAGCCTTGTACCAAGGCCGCCGTTACTCGTCACCGCAGCGTCGGTCTCCATCTCCGCCAGCATCGGGTGAACTGCGCAGTAGTCACCGATCAACCCGACGCCGTTCACCATCGCCCTACCGTCGCTCTTCTTCTCCTCTTCAGCCTGCTTCCCTTACTCCAGATCGGCGATCGGAAAACTAAGCGATGCAGTTTTTGGAGGACAAACTGCATTCCAACACAGGACTCCAATTCCTCCAGCGCGCACCTACAATATGATTGCGGTCACAGTTGAGGGAGTGGACGTTGATGCTTTGGTAGACACTGGGGCGGCGTTTTCTGTTATTCGTGCTGATTTGTGTGTCCGTCTTCGAAAAGTCACGACGCCTTATGACGGACCGACACTGGTTACAGCCCAGGGAACAATGATTCGCCCTTCCGCTCTCTGTACTGCCCGTGTACTAATCGACAAAATTCTTCATCATATAGAATTTGCTGTGCTATCCCCGTGCTCCCATGAACTCATTTTAGGCTGAGACTTTCTTTCCTCTGGTTCTGCGGTTATTTGCTGTGCACAACGTCTCGTCCATCTTACTGACACGGAACACTTGCTCAACGACGAAACCTACAGGCCACTTCGACTCATCGCTGCAGTAGACATCGAGTTACCACCAAACGAACATCAATTAGTTACAGTTTTGTCCAACGACGTCGACTCTGGTGACATTTTGGTCACTCTGTCACCGCGTTGCCTTAATAAAGGCATAGCTCTCGCATCAGGTGTGGCTCGCTTCAACAATGGATCAACTGTCCTCGCTGCTACCAACACCACACAAGATAAATTTTTACTGCCACATGCACTACTGTCGCCTGCGTTGCCGATCTGCAGCCTGTGTGCGTTGTGCCTCTTACCCCTGGCTCCTCTAAAGGCCATCCTTCAGGTCATGCTGCTTCCTCGGCCTTTACAGCAGCCATCAACAAAGACTTGAATGACTCAGAGAAGCAGCATCTGCTTGGTTTGTTGGAAAAGCATGCAAACTCATTTGACGTTCATTCATCCACCCTGGGCCAGGCAACCACTACAGCACATCGTATTCAGACCGACGGGTTATCCTTTGTGCATCGTCGTCCGTACTGCGTCTCCCTAGCCGAAAGAAAAATCATTGAAGAAAACGTAGACGATATGCTCCAACGGGAGATAATCCGACCCTCAACCAGTCCTTGGTCGTCGCCCATCGTTCTGGTACGTAAAAAAGACGGTTCCGTACGATTTTGTGTCGATTACCGAGCACTCAATAAGATCACTAGGAAGGACGTATACCCCATGCCACGCAACGACGACGCCCTAGATTCCTTACAGGGTGCTAAATACTTTTCGAGCCTTGACTTGCGTTCCGGCTATTGGCAAATCCCCATGCATGGAGATGATAAAAAAAACTGCGTTTGCAACCCCGGACGGCCTATATGAATTCAATGTTATGCCGTTCGGTCAATGCAATGCGCCCGCAACTTTTGAGCACATGATTGACACCGTGCTGCGTGGCCTGAAATGGAAGACTTGCCTATGTTACCTCAATGACATTTTTGTCTTTTCATCGACGTTTCCTCAACATCTTTAACGCTTGGACGAGGTCCTGACTTGTCTTGCGGGCGCTGGTCTTCAAATTAACACTAAATAGTGCCATTTCGCCAGCAGATCTATCAAGGTACTCGGTCATGTTGTGAGCAAGGACGGAATTCGTCCAGACCCTGGTAAAACTGCTGCAGTGCTTCGCTTCCCTCGCCCTGACAAACCGAAAGAGTCTCAAAGTTTCCTTGGTCTCGCCTCTTGCTTTCGGCGATTCATACAAAACTTTGCCTCCATAGCCGCACCACTTCATAAGCTACTTGCTTCCGGTATGCCCTTTCAATGGTCTCAGGAATGTGAATTGGCTTTTGACAGGTTGAAGAGTGCCCTCACGACCGACCCTGTACTTGCTCATTTTCACGATGATGCACCGACCTTCCTGCACACAGACGCTAGCGGCCGCGGTTTAAGAGCCGTGCTCCTGCAACGCGACAACTCTTCGCGAGAGCGAGTCGTTGCATACGCCAGCCGCGTCCTTTCCACAGCCGAGAGGAACTACACGATCACCGAGCAGGAGTGCCTCGCCATCGTTTGGTCAGTGCAGCAATTTCGTTCATATCTACATGGCCGCCATTTCATCATTGTGACCGACCACCACGTTTTATGTTGGCTTTCGACACTCAAGAACTTGTCGGGACGCCTCGGACGCTGGATTCTACGCCTCCAAGAATATGATTTTGAGATCGGGTACAAGTGCGGCAGGAAACATAGTGACGCCGATGCTCTTTCTCGCTGTCCACTACCAGCAACTTCACTCGGGGTTTCCGCCATCAATTTGCACTACACGCCCTCGGAGTCCACGTCTACGGCGGTTTCCTCTCTCGCCTCTATGGACCAGCTGCCTCCGGACGACCCCCACGATTTTCCTTCTCGACAGTTGGCTGACCCATACTGTCGACGTATTATAGGCTACCTCACTGGCAGTTCCCGTCCACCTAATGCAAGGCTCCATCGCCAACTCTCGCAATTTAAGCTGGACAACTCGGTGCTGTACCACAAAATTTACCATCCTGACGGTCAGCGCTGGGTTCCCGTTCTACCCCGATCGCTTCAGTCCGAAGTCCTCAGGGCGCTTCATGACCATCCGACTGCTGGTCACCTTGGTTACCATAAAAGCTACGATCGCCTTCGAAGTCGCTTTTATTGACCAGGCATTACCACTAGTGTAGCTCGGTAGGTCGGGTCCTGCACTACCTGCCAATGTAGAAAACTACCAACATCTGCTCCCGCCGGTACACTACAGCCTCTTCCATGCCAAGCCACACCATTCGAAGTTGTAGGCGTCGATCTTTATGGCCTCCTCCCAGTCAGTGCTGCTGGAAACCGGTGGATAGTAACAGCCGTTGATCATTTGACGCGCTACGCGCCGAGACGGCATTCGTTACTACTGGTTCAGCTTCTGAGATTGCCGATTTCATCCTCCGAGCCATTATACTGCGTCATGGTGCTCCACGTGTGTTGCTCAGTGACCGTGGAGGGGCCCTCCTTTCACAACTAGTGAACGAACTTCTTCATGCCTCCGGCACAACTCACAAGACTGCCTCTGGTTATCACCCACAGACTAACAGCCTCACTGAGCGATTCCACCGCACTCTTGCTGACATGATCGCCGTCTATATTCAACCAGACCACAAAAACTGGGACGTTGTTCTACCATTCGTCACTTTCGCCTACAATACGGCCATTTAGCGGACAACCGGCTACTCGCTATTTTACCGTGTTTATGGACGCTCCCATACTTCTTTCCTGGACGTCTCTTTCTTTACCGGCCAAGCGAATTCATCTCCATCCTCTTCAGAGGAATACGTTTCACGACTCGCACAGTGCCACCAACGTGCTCGTATAAACACTGAAGCCCGACAGCAAGACAGAAAGCTAGTTTATGATGAATCGCATCGCGCTGCATCCTTCCAAACTGGAGACGAAGTGTTCCTTTTGACGCCTGTTTCACACCTGGTTTGTGTGACAAATTTCAGCCTCGGTTTATCGGGCCGTACACAGTTCTTGAAGAGACTTCACATGTAATTATCGCGTGACGCCACTTGTAGCCCCAGCAGATCGCCGTTATCGAACTACAGAGGTCGTCCATGTCTCCCGTATGAAGCCCTTCATGCGACGTTCTTTGTCCCCTTGACTTGCCGTGGCCAGGCTGGCCGCTTTTACGTAGGGGAATTGGTGTGAGCATTTAGTATATTCATCCTCTTCACCGGTACATTATCATCATTATCATGTTTGGCTCATGCATCCTCTTCGTTGTCGCATAGCACCATCATCTTGGCTCATTCATCGTAGCTGTCGGCTGCCGGTTCCTCGGGCCTAATAAAAGGTAATCCAAACCAAGACTTCATAATATTAATAAGTATGCACTTGATGGTTGAAGGGCGCACTGGGGGCCAGATTTCGCTACCGCGTTCAAGTCGTAAAGGTGAAGCCTAAGGGTCCCCTAATTTTTACTCTCAAGGAGAATCACGTTTCATATTTCGTTCCATTAAATTCCATTAATTTTTCTCCATAAATATTGTAGCAGTAGGGTTTGATTGATGGTACACGTATGAAACAATGTGGCACAACTGGTTTGCTTCTGTCACGGTGTGTTTTCATGGCGCTTTTCTATGCCCTCTGAGGGACGACGATGTAGTGTTTCTCTCACAGAACGCTTGTGCCCGTGTCTCAGTATTTTCAATATGCTGTTCTGCAAAACCTTGGAGCTACCGCTCCCTCCTTTGCGGCGATGCTTCAGGACACAGCTGAGAATGTTCCTGGCGTGCAACCGTCACGCCGGGCTTCGTCGTCAAGAAGGTGTTGCAACGCGTCGAGCGACACTGACAGCGAGGCAACCAATTTGTACTCGGATGGCTTCGAGTCATCGTATGATGACTTCACGGTCGTCATGAATCGAACTACAAAACAAAGACTACTGCGGACGGCGCCATCGGCAGGTGTTTCCACCGTTAAGACTGCACCACAGCGCTGGCAGCACACCGTGCTGTTCATGCCCGAAGACCCTGCGTCCAACGTGCGACTCCTCAACGGGCAAGCTCTTGCTGTGCTACTCGAGGAAATCGCGCCGAATGGGATCAAAGACGTGAGGATCAATGCACGGAAGAATGTCCTTGCCGTAGACGTTATGCGCCGTAGCGCGCTGCAAAGCCTTCGGCACATAACAGAAATCGGCAACGTAAAAGTTAATCCAATGGTCGCTACAGGTTGTAATGACACTATGGGAGTCATTTATGATGTGGATCTTTCCATCCCATCTAATGACCTGCAAATATTAATATAAAGCCAGCTACAGAAGGCACTCGCTTCACGCACTTCGCCAGACTTGGCAACTCACGCTGCTTGAGACTTGTGTTCGAGGGAGACAGCCTTCCCTCGTATGTCAAAGCTGGCCATGTTCGCAACTCAGTACGTCCATATGTACCGAAGCCACTGCAATGCTACAAGTGTTTCAAGATGGGACACGTAAAAGGTGTCTCTGGGAACAAAGTTGTGTGTCCGCGGTGCACTGAATCTCACTCAAAAGACGCGTGCGGTGCCACCGTGTTACGATATTCAAGCTGCCACGGCGCTCATGAAGCCTCATACAAAGATTGCCCGTGGGTGCGAAACGAGCAAGCGGTACTCAGGCGTATGATGCGGGACAATTCAACGCAACAGGGAAGCTGGCACTACACTTCGCCGACGATGGCGTCGAGGGTGAAGACCATCATGGAAAAGGCTGCTCTACCGATAGAAAGATGCCATCCTCTATCAAAGTGGCTGACCCACAAACACCAAACTCGCTGAAGACGGATACTGCCAAACAGTAGAAAAGGTCAGCAGTTGCACGTTCCGAACAGTGGCCCTCACTTCCACGAAGTCAACCTACTTCGGAGTTGCATCAAATTCCGCCGCCCTCGATGACCCCTCGAACCAGTGATGCGACGAAGGGAGGTCAAGTGATAAGCTTGCTGCGATCGCTGATGAAATGCCATGCGTGTCCTATTGAACAACATGAAGACTTCGTCTGCGCAGACCGTACAGCAAGTGCTGGACACCCTGAGTTCGGTGTTTGCAGCTCTAGCGTAAAACCACGGCCAGTGAGGCACCGTCGTTTCGACTGGAAGTCAAGAATGCATCTGTCTTTCAGGGGAATGCCAGAGGACTTAAGTCGCGCATATCTGACTTTAGACAGTTTGTATTTCTTCACCATTTCCCCATTATTGTGATTTGAGAACCCAACCTGCGTGCTTCAATCAAACTGTCAGGATATCAGTGCTTTATGTCCTCCACTCACGGAGACTCCAGCAAGGTTATTGTATTCATGCGCCGTGACTTCACCTGCGTTCACAACCCAGTCTAGCCTGGTGAAGATAATGAATATGTGTGCCTTACTGTGTAAAAGGATAAGGTTACTTTCACGATTCTCGGAGCTTACTTATCTACATCAAGCCGCCTTGACTGCGAGCGCTTACGCGGTATTCTGACATTGACTCCAAGCCCATGGGTGATCACTGGTGACTTTAATGCCCGCCACTTCTTATGGGGAAGCTCCAGCATCAACTTTAGAGGAAGAAAATTGGTGTCCTTTACCACGGAATACGAACTCTGCGTTTGTAATGATAGAAGCCCTACATATTTACGCGAATCAGCCTATAGCAGCTGCCCGATACACATTGGTTTCTGACTCACTTACCAAGAAAGTACACTGGTTTTCGGATCCGGAAACGTGAGGCAGCGACCATACTGCAACTTACCTGCAGATAGAAGGTTTCACCAGCTCCTCAAGAGACCTCAAATACACCGATTGGCCGAAATTCAAAGTGTTAATGGAAGACTGTTGTACCGAAGACTCATCGTATAACCTAGAGGACTCGATAAAGGATGTCCTGCAGAATACCACGCATTCACTTTTGACTAGTCACAATTAAGGGCACCGATTATGACAACGAGCTTGAGAAACTTCGCCTAATACGGCGTCGTGCAGAACGTAGGTACCGACGGACAAAATGCATGGATGATTTGAGGCTGGCTAGACGCATGCAAAAGAATATGCAGCGGCACAGAGACAAACTGGCTTGGTGACGTTGGACATCCTTCTGCAAGTCGTTGGATCCGCGAAAGCCCCTATCACTGATATGGCAAACTGTCCGGAGTCTTAGCACAACCTTTGGTCAGCGACACCCGTTTACACCTCTAGCACTTCACCTACAAGGCAGAGAGATTGACGTCGCAGAATTCTTCCGTAGAAAAATTGCTGGTGATACCAATTTCACGGAATCAACAATGGAACCACTTGACAACCCACCGTTCTCATGATCCCCGTATGGAATGCCAGTTTTTTATGGGTGAGCTAGAGGCGGCACCAGCACTGTGCAGAGGTTCTTTAGCACCCGGACCTGACGGCATTACCTATCGTTCCCTTTCTAATATTGGAGACGAAACTCGGAAGGCACTCTTACGCCTATACAACGACTCCTGGCAGACAGGTACGGTTCCCCAAGCACGGAAGTCAAGTCACCTCATTCCACTTCTAAAGGCTGGTGAATCTCCTTTGGATATTGCCTCATACCGTCCTATCGCGCTTGCTAGTGGTGTAGGAAAAACAATGAAACGATTGATTCTAACACGAATGGAGTGGTATTTAGAGCACTACGAAATCTATCTAGTATATATGACCGGATCCAGGTGCGGCCATTCATCAATCGGCAACGTTGCTGATCAGGTGACGTAGGTTGAACACCAGAAAGCATGTAAGAGACTGTGCGCCGCCCTGATTCTAGACGTTAAGGGGGCTTACGACAATGTCCCCCATGAAGCCATCCTTAGTGCTTTGGAAACAGTAGTATTTGGTGGCAAGATATATATGTGGGTGTACAGCTACTTACAACTGAGATCATTCTACGCGATGACAGCGAATGGCCCAACACACGATTATTACAGCAGCCGGGGAGTTCCCCAGGGGAGAGTGCTAAGCCCTACACTTTTCAATCTAACTCTCCTTTGGCTAGTCTAGCACCTACCTAGCACTGTAGCACTTCCTATCTACGCTGATGACATCTGCATTTGGAGATCAGGTGTGACAAGGCCTTCGATTCGCACCCGCTTTCAGAAGGCTGCTACAATGACGTCATGCTACCTTCGTAAACAAGGTCTCGAGGTGTCCTGCGGAAAATGTGCAATGGTAGCGTTTACGCGAAAACCAATGTCAGCTTACAGCATATCGTTTAAGGAAGAACACATATCGTTCAGCAGAAGCCACGGGTTCTTAGGAGTCATAATAGACAGAAACCTGTCGTGGACTCCACACGTGAACTATGTGAAAAAGCGACTAATCTCAACATGTCACATGTTCAAATTCCTTGCAGGAAAGAATTGGAGAGTGCCCATACCATCCATGCTACAACTGTACAGAGTGCTGTTTATCGGATTCTTAGGGTACAGCTTACCTGCACTATCTAACACCGGCAAGACCAACCTGCGCACAATTCAGGGCATTCACGCCTAAGCATGCACTCAAGATATGCCTTGGATTACCCCACAGTGCTTCAACGGCTGAAACCATTGCCATCGCTCAAGATCACTCAATCAAGACGCTTATTATTACCGAGACAATGCGCATGCACCTCAGCCATTATTCCAGGACCCTTTTCCACCACCTGGCGAACCTCGCTGCTGAAAGGCCCCGCACGTCATGCGGTGCCACTGTCTGCAAGCATCTTTCATCGTTATACTGAGGCGTACGCACCTGCATAAAAGCCACTCCTTCCTCCTTGGAGCCTGAGCCGGCCGCGAGTTTACCTAATGATTCCGGGAATGCGTGGAAAATTGAACTTACCTACACATGCCCTGAAACAACTGAGTCTATTCCTACTGAAACAAAACTACAGTAACCACGTGCACATTTACACGGATGGCTTGACTACGCCGTCTAGTTCAGGTGGAGCAGTGATTATACCATCACAAGGGGTAACTCGGCGTTTTTAAGACTTCACATGCGACAACGTCCATGACGGCAGACCTCGACGTGTTGCGTAGTGCACTAGAACTCATCAATTCTGAAGAAAGGCCAAGTAAATGGGTCGTTTTTTCTTACTCAAAACCAGCGTTACAATGCCAGCGGTCAGTTCTTTGACGTGGATGCCACGACCAGTTGACCTACCAAACCGTGAAACTTCACCACCTCTTAATACAAAAAGGCCACGACATCGTCCTTCAATGGTTACCTGGGCATTGTGGTATAACCGGATATGATTCTGCAGATCATGGCGCTCGCACGTCACATGAAGAAACAAACAGCGTTTCAATTTCGCTTTCAAGAGCGTACGCGGCGAGGCAGATTCGTCAACTAGCCCGCAGTCTCACACTGACTGAGTGAAACGCACCAAGCATATGACGTACAAGACTGCACTACAACTCCGGCCTCCACCCGGCCTACGTCGACGTGAAGCTTCGCTTCTCTATCACCTTTGGCTAGGAGTTGCTTTCCCGAAAGCTTATACCATGTTAATCGGTATGACTGGCAGTGCGGCATGCAATGTTTGTGACACCGGTGAAAATATCGAAAACCTGCTGTGGCACTGTCCTCGATTTGCCTCAGACAGACAAGTGCTTGCCAACGCAATGCGGCGACTAGATTATCGGCCTCTTTCTGGGCAGGTGCTATTACAGCAACGTCCACATCCCTCGACAGTCCACAAGGCAGTAAAAGTCCTGCTATGTTTTTTGAGAAAGACAGCTTTGTGAACGCCTCTGACATTTGATGGAGTTCTACACGCTGCAGTGAAATAACTGTCACTCTCTCCTTTTTTTCCTTCTCTTCCCTCTTTCTCATCTTTTTTGTCCCCTTCACCGATGCCCCAGTGTAGTGTAGCCAACCGGATGTTTTGCTGGTTAGCCTCCCTGCCTTGTCCCTTTTGTTGATTCCTTCCTTCCTCCCTTCTATGCCCTCTGACTAATTGAATGTTCTTGAGCTTTCAACTATTTACTCAGTAAAACCTTATTTAGGCCATATAAATATAGATTCAGGCTGTTTTCCCTCATGGTTCCTCACTTCTTTTATGTTGCGTTTCTTACAATATATATGAGAGCGTATACTAAGGAGCACTCGACTCGTATCCTTTACACTAAAACCAATAGATGTGAAGTGTATATATGCATTACTCAATGTACATATGCATTGAGTAATAAGGCAGGTGAACGTACGAAAATGCTTATTTCTTCTAGTAGGTCATTATTATTCTTTTTGCACGTTCACCGTCACTACTCACGGCACACAAAGCAGTAGATGCCCGACGTCGTGGTCTAGTGGCCTAGGTACTCGGCTGCTGAACCGCAGGTGGCAGCATTGAATCCCGGCTGTGGCGGTTGCATTTTCGACGGAGGCGAAAATGTTGTGTACAGGTCCGTGTGCTTACATCTAGCTGCACGTTAAAAAAACCCAGGTGGTCGAAATTTCCGGAGCCCTCCACTGCGGCGTCTCTCACACTAATATGGTGGTTTTGCGAAGTTAAACCCCACATCACATATCAACCAATCAAAGTACTGGATGAGCACAAAAGCCCCCGGATATATATTGATACAAGTCATCATTAACATCAACGAATGCACCATAAAGGCAACGAAGATGACGATTAAACAAAAGCTCGTGTTGTTGTTGCCATTCCGCTATCTTGGTTCAAGGACACTGTGTACTCCGTGTACAATCAGTAAATATATTTCTACCCTCTGCCTACTCTCACCCCGTGACATTTCGGTGGTGGTGTGGGTTAAAAAGATGGAGCTACGCAGCGGCCGACGCTTGGTTTCTTCCACGATGGCACAAGAGGGTCCGGCTCCAGTTTCCGCAGTGGTCACCGCAACGACGACAGTTGTTCTGCTCCAGCTGAAAGACCCTGGCATGTTCTGCGGGAACGACAATGTCGACATTGAAGAATGGTTGCCACTGTACGAGTGCACAAGCAGGAATTATCGCTGGGACGAAACGCTCATGCTGACGAATATCCTATTTTACCTGAAGGGGACGGCCAAAGTGTGGTTTGAGAACCATGAAGCGGAAATTGGCAGCTGAAATGCGTGCAAAAAACGATGCGTGCACTGTTCGGCAAATCGACTGGCAGGAAGACAGCGGCCAAGAAGGAGCTGGCATCTCATGCTCAAACGTCATCGGAGTCGTACCTGTCTTACATACAGGGCGTGCTCGCCCTTTCCCGCAAAGCAGACGACGGCATGGAGGAGTCCGATAAGGTAGCGCATATACTAAAAGGCATTGCCGATGTCGCGTTCAATTTGCTAATTTGCAAGGACTATGACACAGTAGATGCAATTATCCGAGAGTGCCAGCGTTTTGAGGCCACCAAGAGCCGACGTATTTCCCATCACTTCGCTCGACTTCCCAACACCGCAGCAACATGGTCGTGCGAAGACATGCCTGTACCACAGGCAACACTGACTGCAGAGCACCTCGCGAAGATGATCCATCGAGAACTTCAAGCTATGTCTCCCGCTTCAGCTTTCTCTCATGCCTGTGAGCCCAGCTACCAAATGGTGCCTTTGGTGCATGCCATCATCCGCCAAGAGCTTTAGAATGGTGGCCTGGGATCTGTATGCACCGCCGCCCCCTCCCGACCGACTGACCGTCGTCCGCCAGTTTCCTACGCCCAAGGCCAGAGGCTCCCAGCACGCTCTCGCAATCCCGCTGATTGTAGGACTGCTGATAACCAGCCAATTTGCTTCAAATGCCATCGTGTTGCCCATGTGACCCGCTATTGCAATAGCAGGTGGTATCGGCGTCAGCCTTCCTATGGCTATAACCGTCGCGCAGAGGCAGATGATTGCCACTTCTGAACTCGCCACGAGTCGCCTTGGCCAGCCGGTGGTGACGGTTCGTCGACGGTGCGTTGTCGGTCACCATCCCCTCCCAGCCACCAGTCCTGCTCAGCGCTGTCTCGTCGCCCACCGTCATGCTCACCCCGATTTCGCCGTTCTCCTTCGCCGACTGCACATCTGGCTCGGGAAAACTAGACGATGCACCTCCCAGAGGTGATGCTGCATCGACGATTTGCCAGCCAAATTCTCTGACTATGCCGATACGACGCAACCTCATAGACGTTAAAGTAGACGATGCACTTGTTGTTGCCCTTGTAGACACAGGGTCCTACATTTCGGTGATGAATTCAGAGGTTCGCCGCCACCTAAAAAGGTTTTAACACCGCCCACAGTGCCGCTCATCCAAGTCGCCGACGGTGGAACTTTTCCTGTGCTTGGGATGTGCTCCGCACGTGTTAGTGTTGCGGACCGCTCCACAACTGTGCTTTTAAGTGCGAATGCACTGACCCTGAATCAGCCACCCGTGGTGCGCTTCCTCCTCTCTCATAGCAACGCCGCGAGGAGCGGAAAGGAGCGTCTATAGCAACGGCGCAGCGACGTCACACACCACGTGTTTGTGCGCGCCCCACCCTCCGCTCCATGGCTGCGCGCGCCCGCGCAGCCACGACTTGCTCGAGATCGGCAAGTCGTCATAGGTATGGATCCATCGCAGGCATCAACCTCGACTGCGATACCTCCAACAAGGAGTACAGCGCAATCTAATGCGAGCATTGCACGCGTCGTTGAAGATGTCGCGCCGGTTGAAGACAAGGCAGCGTGGCGAAGGGCCCGTGATGCCGAGCGCAAGCGGGCGAAGCGGGCTGTGGACATAAACATTATTATAGTGCGAACTTACTCTCACATATACGCGTAAACTCACCAAGATTTCCCAAGAGGGTCTAATGGTTCCTGGGAATCGCAATGTGATCCCTCGGGGCAGTTTACGTTAACTCACTGGCGAAGGCCAACAGATTTTAAGTTCACTCCCCCTCATAACATCACCCCTCACATTCGCACTTAACCATGTTCACCCTCGGGAAAATGCTTGGAAGTTTTTTTCGCCGTGCTCGAGAAGTGCTCTCATGAACTCAATCTGGGCATGGACTGTCTTGTCGCGCACTCTACCTTACTTAACTGTGGAGTAGGCCTGCTTCAGCTTGACCTACCTTATTTCTATGACACTCCAACTACACCTCAACCACGTTTGTGTTCTGTCTAGTACGTTCGCCTCCACTACCCGATGGCGATTATGTGCTGGCACTGATTTTGGACGTATTATTAGACAGAAATGTTGCCCTTCCTCATACTCTATTGACAATTACGAACAATGGGGCGTCGCTACCGATACTGAACTTCAGCTGGTGCGCTCAAGTTGTGCCAAATGGCATGACTCTAGCCAACGTCTCTTCCATCAGTGAACATTCTGTTTATGCATTCATTGCAGACGCTCCTTTGCCCGCTAGTGCAGACCCTTCACAGAGCTCCACTGATGTCGACTTTGACGAGATGATCGGGACAGACCTCGTTCCAGCACAGGCAGCTGATCTCCGGCTTATCTTGGCATCCTTCAGGGCCATCTTCGACTTTGGCGATAGCCCTTTAGGTCTGACGTCAGTTATTACTCACAGGATCAACACTGGAGACGCCAGCCCAACCGACGACGTCCATATCGCGTTTCACATGCAGAGCGACAAGTCATCCAACGTGAAGTTGATAAAATGCTCACAAAAGACGACATTGAACCATCTTGCAGTCAATGGGCCTCACCAGTCGTTCTAGTAAAAAAGAAGGGTGGCAGCTGGTGCTTCTGCATCGACTACCGTCACTTAAACAAGGTCACGTGCAAGGACGTCTACCCACTGCCACGGATTGACGATGCCTTCGACTGCCTTCACGGGTCTGCCTACTTCTCCTGTGTCGACCTGCGTTCAGATACTGGCAGATTTCCGTCGATGAATTATACCGTGAAAAGACTGCATTTGTGACACTGGATGGACTTTTCCAGTTTAAGGTAATGCCCTTTGGCTTATGCAATGATCCCGCTACATTTTAGAGAATGATGGACTCCCTGCTACGGGGCTACAAATGGTAAACGTGCCTCTGTTATCTCGATAACATCATTGTATTCTCGCCGTCATTCGAAAGTCACCTTAGCCGTCTGTCAGCTGTTCTGGAAGTTTTCAGAAGGGAAGGCCTACAGCTCAACTCCTACAAATGCCGTTTCGGCCGCCAAACTATCACTGTGCTAGGCCGTCTTGTCAGTGCTAAAGGCATGCAACCCGATCCCGACAATATTCGCGTCGTCAAATATTTTCCCACACCACGTTCCACGAAAGATATACGGAGCTTTGTCGGCCTCTGTTCCTATTTCCGGCGTTTTGTCCACAACTTCGCCGACATTGCCCATCCTTTGACGCAGCTACTGAAGAAGGACACGCCGTTTTCTTGTGGTCCCCAGCATGCCAATTCGTTTCACCAACTTACTGCGTTGCTCACTTCCCCGCCCATCATAGGTGATTTCGATCCTTCAGCGTCCACTGAAGTTCACACCGACGCCAGCGGGCATGGTATTGGCGCTGTCCTCGCCCAGCGGCAGCAGGATGAAAATTGTGTAATCACCTACGCAAGTCGCCTCTTCTCCCCATGCGAGTGCAAGTTTTCCATTACTGAGCGTGAGTGCCTCGCTCTTGTATGGGCAGTTGGAAAATTCCGACCATACTTGTTCGGCCGCCACTCTTCGGTCATCACGGATCACCACGCCCTGTGCTGGTTGTCCTCCATCAAAGATCCGTCTGGACGCCTGGGTCGTTTGGCTTTGAAGCTACAGGAATATAGCTTTGACGTAACCTACAGGTCTGGCCGAGTGCACCAGGATGCCGACTGTCTATCTCGCCATCCCGTCGGTCCCCCTCACCTGTCAGCGCACGATTCTGATGCCTGTGTTTTCGCCATTTATGATTTCACGGACATACGTAAGGAAAAACTCAGTGATGCCAATTTGCGGTCTATCATACGCCATCTAGCTTCTGACACCTCGGATCCTTCCCTTCGCATGTTCACGCTTCATGACGGAATTCTCTATCGGCGCAACACAAACACCGAAGGCCCAGAACTTCTTCTGGTAGTTCTTGCAACGCTCCGTTCCACTGTGCTCGAACAACTTCTTGATGCCCCAACTGCTGGACATCTCGGAGCCGCCCGCACGTATCACCACGTACGGCGTCCATTCTTCTGGCCAGGCCTTTACCACTGTATGTTCCGATACGTTGCATCTTGTGAGTCTTGCCAGCGTCGCAAGCATCCATCATTGGCACCAGCTGGCCCACTTCAGCCTACCGACATTCCAACAGACCCGTTCTACCACGTAGGTCTCGATCTCATTGTGCCATTTCCAACGTCTCCGAGTGGGAATAAGTGGGTAGTGGTGGCAACAGACTACGCTACACGCTTTGCCATCACGCGAGCGCTACCAACAAGCTGTGCTACTGAGGTCGCGGACTTTCTCCTTCATGACGTTCTTCTCCACCATGGAGCGCCACGTCAACTGCTGACTGACCGTGGTCGTTCATTTCTCTCCAAGGTCGTGGACGACATTCTTCGCTCGTGCTCCACACCTCATGAACTCACCACTGCCTACCACCCGAAAACAAATGGTCTCACTGAGTGCCTTAACCGCACACTGACAACAATGCTGTCCATGTGTGTCTCCACAGATCATCGTGATTGGGATGCCACTTTGCCTTACGTAACGTTTGCCTACAACTCTTCACGACACAACACCGCTAGCTTTTCTCCCTTCTCTCTCCTGTACGGCCGTACACCCACTTTGCCTTTTGACACTCTTCTGCCGTCGCATACTGACACTCCTACCGAGTACGCTCGCGGTGCAACTACTTGGGCTCGAGCTTCCCGCCAGATTGCCCTGGATCATCTTTCTGCCTCGAAAATATCTCAAAAGAATCGCTACGACAGCCGTCACAGAGCTGTCTCTTACTCCCCGGGATCGTTGGTCTTGCTCTGGATTCTTTCCTGTCCCGTTGGCCTGTCCTCGAAGTTCTTCGCTCGCTACAACGGGCCTTACAAAGTTTTGCGCCAACTGACTGAGGTTACCTATGAGATCGCCCCCTTGGACACACTATCCTCATCGTCTCTGCCGTCCACTGATATTTTACACGTCTCCCGCCTTAAACCGTACTTCTTTACCCAGGATCGCAAGCTTTCTTAAGCGCCGAGACGGCGTTTTCACCGGCAGCGGCTATATGATACAAGTCGTTATTAATACCAACGAATGCACTATAAAGGCGGCGAAAATGACGATTCAACAAAAGCTCGTGTTGTTGTTGCCATTCCGCCATCTTGGTTCAGGGACACTGTGTACTCTGTTACCAATCTGTGAATATATTTCTACCCTCTGCCTACTCTCACCCCGGATAAGCTCTCTCTCTCTCTCTCTCTCTCTCTTGTTTTGCCGTGGAGCGCAGTCCGTGTTTGTACACTGGGGAAAGGGTTCCGAGAGAGCGGTTGATGTTGTGGGCTGAACCGCTCTCTCGGAACCCTTCCCCCAGTGTACAAACACGGACTGCGCTCCTAGGCAAAACGAGATAGAGAGAGAGACAGAGAGAGGGGTCATTAGCCACCCCTCGAGTGCTTTGAAGACGCTGCTGCTACGTAGCCTACGCAGTCACCCCTTAAGAAGGAACCAAGTCGGTTCCGAAATGTCGGGTCTCTTAAAAACTTTTGGTTGGAGCCTATATAATCTCCCAGCTTCATACCTAACCAGACAGACTTCTGTCAAATGTTTACATTCATATAAATATGGGTGGAACTTCGTGACTGTCCAAACAATAGCAAGACATTCACGCTCTGTTATTGAATAGTTGCGCTAGGCAGCTGTGAGAAGGCGGTTAGCGTAAGCGATGACTCGGTCGTGCCCCGCTGGCGTTGTGCTAGGATGGTTCTAGTCCCGTGACCACTCGCATCACTTCTGACTTCTGTCGGAGTGAAGGGGTCAAAGCGGGCTAATATAGGTGGAGTCGTGAGGAGAATCATGAGTTGAGAAAAGGCGGCAGCCTGAGCGGAACCCCACGTGAAAGTGGCGTCTTTCTTTAGAAGGTCGGTGAGTGGTTGAGCGATCGTTGCGAAATCTTTTTCGAACATTCTAAAATAGGTACAAAGTCCCACAATGCTCCGGACGTCCTTGATAGACTGGTACAGGAAAGCTCGTGATGACATGAAATTTCTCTGGGTCAGGCCGCACACCTGATGCGTCGACAAGGTGGCCCAGCACCGTAATCTCCTGGCGGCCGAAATGACATTTCAACGAATTTAGTTGAAGACCAGAAATGCGGAAGATGTCGAGAACCACTGACAAACGCTGGAGGTGTGTCTCAAATGTAGGCGAGTATACAAGGACATCATCCAGGTTGCACAGGCATGTTGACCACTTGAACCCTTGCAATAGCGAGTCCATCATACGCTCAAACGTAGCTGTGGCGTTGCATAGCCCAAACGGCATCACCTTGAATTGGTATAGGCCATCTGAAGCTACAAATACAGTCTTTTCTTGGTCTTTCTCGTCTACCGCAATCTGCCAATAGCCAGAACGTAGGTTAATTGAAGAAAGGTATCGCGCGCCATGAAGACAATCGAGGACGTCATCGATTCGGGGCAAAGGATAAACGTCCTTTTTTGTGATTTAATTAAGATTGCAGTAATCAACACGGAAGCGCCACGTGTCATCTTTCTTTTTAACGAGCACAACAGGAGATGCCCAAGGGCTCGAGGAGTATTCATTAATTCCGTTGGCTAGCATCTTGTTGACTTCTTCTTGAATTACCTTACGCTCCGTGGCAGACACTAGGTATGGTCGGCAATGAATGGGAGGAGAATCAGCTGTATTAATGCGGTGCTTCACGAAGGAAGTCCGACCGAGTGGACTGCGGTCGATGTCAAATATGTCACGGTAGGAAGCCAGAAGGCGGATTAGGGCGTCGGAGTGCTCAGGTTTGAGTTTTGGGTCGATCATGTGGCGCAAGGCCGCATCGAGGGCCGTGGCATCCTGCGGCCAACATGGAAGATCGGAGCATGCGTCTGCCGCAAAAGTGGTGACATGGGCATCTATTAAGGGTCGAAGCATGGTGACTGAATTTCCATGTGGTAGTGCTTGCTACGTGAAACCAAAATTAATAATTGGCAGATATGTTCGGTTAGAGGCCATAGTTACGATGGAGTGTGGCACAGTGATGTCGCGCGCCAGGAGAACATGAGGAAAAGGCGTGACGACATAATCACCGTCAACAACGGGTGAACTTGTTGCCAATTCAATGAATTTGAGGGCTTTTGGCGGTATCCGACTGAAGTCTGTAGTACAGAAGCTTTTTGGAAGCTCGGGTCGATAATCTCGAAGAAGAGAAAGGTATAAACAGAGAGTGCCGGCGCAACAGTCGATCATGGCAGAATGCGTTGATAGAAGTCTATCCCGAAGATGATGTTATGAGGGCAATTGTCGAGCACGGTAAATAAAACAAGAACATGGCAGTCGGCAAGGCTAATACGTGCGGTACACATTCCAATGACGGCCACAGTTCCACCATCGGCGACACGGGTGGCTTGTGTTGTAGCAGGCGTGAGTACTTTTTTGAGGCAGCGACAGAGACGAGCACTTGTTATAGACACCTGAGCTCCAGTGTCAACTAAAGCCGTCAAAGAAAGACCGTCCCCATGCACTTCCAGCAAGTTCTTATTAGTAGGAAGCGTCAACGGAGGATTTGGGTCACTAGCACTTGATGCAGCATTATCTCCAGGAGCTGCATAATCTAGTTTTCTGTCCGGGAAGATCCATAGTTAATCGGCGATGGATAGCGGCGCAGTTGGGGCGACGGAGAACGGCGGTGTTGCGGTGACGGTGAACGAGCGGTGAAGGTGCGTCGGAAGCAGGATACTCACGGCTGGGCAAACACCAACGGAGAATCGCGTGTGGCCGAGAAGAAGAAAATTGGCTCCAACGTCGGGGCGTTCAAGTGCTGCGACAGTAGCGGGAGACATGGCCAACTCGGTGACAGTAAAAGCAGATTGGCTTGTCGTCTGCTGCTCTCATTCCATTGAATTGCGGGATCGCGGAAGAAAATATGAGTCATGGCGTGGTGCATTTATTGTCATCGGTCTGGAGGCGGGTCGGGAGACAGAGCAGGCCACAGGAAAAGCAAGCTTTGCAATTTCTTGCCTCACGACGGCTTGAATAACAGAGACCGCCGGAGGCGTTTGTGCGGCGCCATGGTCGGGTGTGAGTGAAGGAAATGGCGCCCGACTTGACGCCTCAAGCTCCCGTCGAACTATACGTGCCACGCTATGGGTGGTGTGGTACTGAGATCGCTGCAGGTAGATGTAAGAACCGTGTTTGGTAGCCGCGTAAATTGAGGCAGGACACGGCGGCTTTTGACCCTTTCCAAGCGGCGGTATTCTTTAATAATCACATCGACGGCCGTGGCGTTAGTGTACGCGAGCAAGTTGAAGGCATCGTCCGCAATGCCCTTGAGTATGTGACCCACCTTGTCACTCTCTGTCATTTGCTGGTCCACTTTCCGGCACAACGCGAGCACGTCCTGTATGCACGAGACATACGACTCAGTTGAGGACTGCACACGAGTGGCGAGTTCTTTTCGCGCTTCCATTTGGCGACCGGACGGGTCCCCAAAGATGTCGCGTAGTCACTCCTTGAAGATATCCCAGCTGGTGATCTTGGTCTCATGGGTGTCGAACCAAGGACGTGGGACGCCGTCCAAGTGAAAGATTACGTCGGCGAGCATCATGGTAGGTTCCCATCGGTGTGTCTGGCTAACATTCTCGTAAATATGGAGCCAGTAGTCAATGTCAAGTCAAGGTTGTGCGGAGAATGTACCGGGATCACGCGGGTAGGGCATCGTCAGGTATGTAGTGGCTGGAGCTACAGATGGAGACGCTGACGGGTTGTTGTCACTTTTGCCAGTACAAGCTTAACGTTACTTGATGATCGCCAACTGCTGCCAAACTCTCTTGATATCCGGAAAGAAATACAATTCCTTTTTGCCGAACCCTCTTTAACATGGAGTATCTGCTGTGACGCGAACCAGCTCTTCCAACTGTCAATTGCATCGCGATAGAAGGCCTGTATTGTGCTTCAATTATAGAAATTACAGGGTTTCTCGACGTGGCTATGAAAAATGGCCATCATGCCTTGAAAACACCTTCGCAAAGAAGTATTGCAGCCGTTATGTCCTAACTTAGAGGATATCCGCTGACTGTGCCATAATGAGGACTGATGACGCTGATGCTGCATATAAAATAGCTTTAATAATGCCGCAAAAGTGCGCAGTGCCCTTTGCCGATCACACACTCACACCTTGGTTCGGCGAGTAAGGCACACATGCGAATTATATCTACGGAAAAAACAAGATTGACGGCACCGGTGACTGCATTGATAGGACGGGGAACTGATGCTCCACATACTTCATGAAACATCCCGTGTATGATACACTCTAAGTTTCCTTGGTGTGGCCTTGACAAGACGTCTTGCCCACATCATCTGCTGGTGTAACAAAGGTCCCAGTCGTAGTGTCTGTGAATTACCAGGAATGCTGGGGATGTATTTGGTACATGTGCATTGTATACACAGGAACATCACAAACTGGTTTTGTCATATACACATGATTGATTGATATGTGGGGTTTAACGTCCCAAAATCACCATATGTTTATGAGAGACGTCTTAGTGTAGGGCT
>NW_023612579.1:0-41973 GCF_013339725.1 Rhipicephalus microplus
AAAGAAACGGAACAGCCGCAACATTTTACTGACACAGCAGCCTGTCGTCTAATATAATAAAGCCCACAAGATAATCTAACACCGATATACAACTGCTCCCCAGCACAAGAAACATACTTGTTTCAATGGTTGACAGTTACACTTCTTTACGTATCCTATCATAGCTTCACATAGCTTCTTTACATAGCTTATCGTTATTTTGTAGCTTGGTTCCTGACTTGTCATGCGCATCTTTTTACTTTTCTGTTCCTGAGCCACACTCACTTACTCAGCAATTTTTTTTTCTGTCAGACTCACTCGGACTAAAACTCACGAATATATTACTCATCCAGACTAATTCACTCTCAGAATCTCGGCTCGATCTGTGTCTGAGTGAGTCAACTCATGAGTGATTTCTCCGCCCCGTAGAAGAGTATGAAGTGCTTGCACAGTCAACTCCTGGTTAGACTCATGTCAGGGCGAGGAAGCCGAGTCTCTTCGCCCTCTCAGGGGCCTTCCACACAGGTAGGAGCCGGGCGTCATACATCTAGGATTCGCTTTACACGTTAATAAATTACCCTATCACCATCTCCTATGAAACCTGTAAAATGATATAGTTATCGCTAAGTGGAATCCCATCAAAAGATGAAAGAACAAAACAGCGGTCAAGATAGGTGCTCCGCAACATACAGGCGCACAAAATATCTCATGCAGTCACCGCGACCGAGCCTACCCTCGTTGTTAAGTAAGTTCGACAGAAAACAATTTATGAATACTTTGAGTCGCAAAGAAATTAGCGAGTACTTTTGCAAGTTGTAATGAAGGCACAAACGAAACAGTTTTAGATTTTTGCATGGTATTTTTGCAATCATCGTCATGTGCATCACAGCCGCGTTTATACTTGTGTTTTTTGTGGTAACTACTACTGTTTCTGTTATATGTTAATGCATGTAGACATTTCTTCTCACTAAATGAATTAGATTTCTACCTTGTCTATAAACACCATGTTTTTATGGTTAGTGTTCGACATGTTTCATTTTTTTTCAGTTGCATTTAAATTGTGTAATATATATTTGGATATGTGGATCACGCGTATATATGCAGGTTTTTATGTTACTGCTGCCATGTGAGGGCCTTCAGGTACATCCAAGCTGTTAGTGAAGGTTATTGCTTGAAGGACTCCCTAAAATTGAAAATTAAAAATACTTTATGCTTATTTTGAAGTGGAGTGTGAACGAAACCCTTACAAAAGAACTGCTATGTGCACTAATATGTGCAAAAAAGGCATTCTTCCGGAGCAAGATTATTTACCTTGTTGTTTTCGCTGTAATAAATATTACTTTACTTTTTATAAGTTTTGAGGAATACAGTTCAGCGTTCTTGCCTTCTCATATCGCATACAGGTTTAAGCTGCTGAGCACGTATGGTTGTACAACCTAATCACCCTATCAGAATGCCTGGCAGCACTTATCTTACTTCTTTGGCCTAAAATATTTACCACCCAAGGCGCTATGTAGAGTCTGATGTGATTGTGTGGTTACGTAAAGTTTACCTTTAGCCACAATAATCATTCCTTGATGATGTATTTGGCTGTCAGTATTTCACTTTGCGTCATTGTGCTGTGTTCATTTCTTGATATAGACAGTGGGTGTATGCTACTTTCGCTGCACTGCTTCCTTTGACTCCACGACAGCTGTGACGGGTGATTTTTATATGCACGATCAGGATGGCACACCCTGTAATAAATACAATCCGAGAGAGGTAATTATTACAAGTTCTCTGCAGATATTTTCAGCATTTGATATTTTGGCATTTGAAAAAGCCATAACCAATGACAAGAACTACAGCAGTGCATTTTTATTGTAAAGACTTCTCTAGAAAGCCAACCAGAATCATCACGCTTAGGTTGTGTATTGCGACACCCCAAAATATTTATATGTTTTTTTTCCTGGTTAAAATTTTGGCACCTTGTAAAATAATCTGGATAATACTTTTCAACCCAGTCAATTTAGTATGCATCGTGTATCGCGTTAATATTTATCCAACTGTAGCGAAGCAGCCAAACACACAACAAAAATATACTTTTATTTTTACCATTTTTGTGATCAACTGAACTGTCGCGCGTTTTGTTCTCTGCAGTATACGCGTAAAGTTCGCCTAAAAGTAGACCACTCGATATTTAGAAACCCTATCTTTCATAAAACATGCGTTTTCTTCCAGCGTAGCTGCGAACAGCCCCCACTTCCCATGAACTGTCAGCATAAGCACTTTGTCCTGCTCTCAGAATTTTTATCTTATGAATGCCTATTTAATGTTTACGTGCATATTCAGGGTAGCGTTGGCGTATGAAGAGTGGCAAGAGCGAGTTGAGTAGATGTGCTATAAAATATTTGGCGCAACAAAGCCTAGCGGGGTTCTATTAACTGAGTAATAGGCTATAACAATAACGGTAACAGCAAGCAGACAAACAGCCGCTGGCAGCAGCTGTAACGGTATCCAGCTGTAAGCGCCTACAAACAAGAACTGTGGTTAGGACAGGTTAAAGGTGGGTCCTTTTTGAAACGCAAGTCAACAGAGATAAGTTAATCAGAGAGAGATAAAGTGACTGCACGAAGTATATTCGGTCATTCAAGTGACGCAGACGGTGCCACGCGGCTTTCCTCCGAACCCTGGCAGACGGTGATAAGTCCGCGACGCAGCTCGGTCTCGCGGTATTCATAAGCGCTGATTCGTTTTCATTCAAAGATCTATGCGTCTTTTTAGCGAGAGAAAGTGTGGTCTGCAGCGAAACTAAAGGGCCTGGCGAGCTTTGCTGCCTGAGACGCGCACCTCAGCACCGTCTCGTCCGCCATTTTTGACCTACCGTTGCGCCTTCTATATACACTGGAATGATCGAACCGAACCCGTCTCCCGTAAAGGAAAAAACTTGATCAAGGATGAAGACGAGCCGCTGTCAACACACCGTCCAAAACGATGTAAAGTTTACATACTTCTTCAGTGAGCAAATAAAGGTGTCACAGTTTGTATAAAGCCCCATAAGCCGGGAAACAGCGAAACTTGACAATTATGAACCCTGATACGGTTGCTAATATGTTGCTTGTGGGCCTTAGCTAGGTGATTCAGGCTGTTTCTAGGCTGCTTCTAGGTTGCTGAAAGGTTACTGCATGGCTTTATCTAGGTGATGCTAGGCTGTTTCCATACATTGATTCTCAGTGCAGAGAGGTTCTAGCTAAAGCGAAGACAGTCAGACACGACACGGCACACCGTCGTTGGTGTGGGCCTACCATCGCTTCAGTGTCTTCTACGAGCCGCTCTTGTATTTCCGGTTCCACAATATTCTTTGTAAGTATTCAGAATCATCAGATCGCGGTCATTACTTCGCATCCATGTCGTCAAACTCTTTTTGGTGGAAGGTAATAAAAATCACGATTGTTTTACACCCAAAGACCACGGCATGAGTGAGAGAGATGGTGCAGGTCTCCATAAATTTAAGGTATTAGGATTTACGAAGTTTCTGATGCTAACTTACGGTAGCCTACATCTTTAGTGAACTAGTGCAGAGTGGTGCAACTTAGCGTATTTCTGTACCGCATACTCGTTCATGGATATTGTTATTTCACGCCTTCCAAAACAGCTCCGCTGCTAGAAAGGACATCATTGGTATCATTTACCATCGTCCGGCCATTGTGAACCAGTCCATTTGACCAAAATAATGATGTATTGAAAGAAGTAATGCTTTCAGGTGTTAGTGCAATGAGCGTTGCAAGGATAAATATAACTGACAATCTCATATCACACGTGTCTTGCGTCCGCTAACAATATTTTCTCTCTTTCTGCTGATACTCAGTCCAAGTGCTCTCTCGTTTTTTTTTTTGCAATAGACGAATAGAAGAAATCCTAGCTATCAGCGCAAACAAGGAGAGATCATGGTGAGCGTGTGCTAACAATAGTAGGTTAGGTATTAGAGGCTCGGCCAAGTTTACGAAAAAAAATCAACATGTTCCGCCATAGACTAAGCTCAGTGGTGCTAGTAATGGCAGTATATTTCTGGGATATGTCATCACTTTGTTTGGGCAGTTCTGAGGTGACATTATGTTGTGTCATTCATAAAAACTCGGTGTTTGCTTTTGGCTATGGCAGTCACAGTCCTTTTCGATAGGGCAGTCACACGAAAATGAGGAAGGCCCTGGAAAAACACTTCTTGGATCTATGTGCGAACCAAAGGAATTTTTTTGTTCCCTGAGAAGATATTTTTTGTGAAATCTTTATAGACTTACCTTTCGGTCATTTTAAGAATGCATGGTGAGAAATTTAATCATTTTAAACAAAGAAAGACAGATGATGAGGCTCACAGAACGCACACTATTAACATCTAAGGCAGGAAGAACGGGACGTGACTTGTACCCGGTTCGAAACAGTCCCTATGACAGCATGGGCTACACCTCAAAAGATGAGCATCGACATAAGTATCACGGAATTTTTATGAGGCATGTTTTTTGTTGCGTTTTTGCCTTTGCTGTCATACGGACTGTCGCATTTGTTACAGCTTTAATTATATTACCCTTTTCTAGGAATAACCACTCCGCACTACACCTTCATGTGTACCGGTGTGTTGCTTTTATCGTAGATAGTTAACGTTCTTGCTACCGGTTTAACGATAAGTGATTGATTTGCTGATACTTACAGGATATTTCAGCGCACGCATGTTTGACTCATTTTCATTACTGCACGTAAAATGCTAAAATATTAGGAATGCTTTGTTGTCAACAAGGGTAAACTTTTAGGTTTCAGAGTAATTAACGTTCGAAGATGTAATAATCAGTGATCTTGACCTCACAGACAATGAATGCTATTCGAAACATTTGCCGTGCTACTTACGGATGAGGATTTACGTGCATAATTGTAGGCATGAGTGTAGGCATGACGTTGAGGAGTGGTCCACAAATTTCGACCATGTGGAGATTTCTAACCCGCACTTTATTCAATGCACTGACTTTTATGAGATTGCCTCGATAGAAGTGTGACTGCTGAAATGGGTATCGAACACGCCAATAGCACGAAAGTTGTTAGCCGTACAAAAATATTGACTTCACCCTACTGATTACAATTAACAGCCACTTTTCTATTTCAGAGATGCAATAATACGAAATGCTTGGCTGAAGCGTGATATTTTCTTTCAACTCACCTACTAGGCGTTGCTGCATGCGTGTCTTTTGATTTAATAAACGAAACATCATCAACTTCATCTATACTGTGGCGTAGAAACCGTTTTTTCTTCCAATTTCTCATCTACCGGAGAACCTAGGTTCTATCGGCAGCGTAGAAGGCTGCAAACAATCTCTATTCTAATCAATCAACATTTACCACCCGAGCGAGCACTGGCAAAATGTTTTGGCCAGCTCCAACCTCGACGATCCGCCAAGTCTCATCATGAGTTCTCAGGATGGGATCCGATCTCAAGGCATCCCAGTAAAACGTAGCCTCTCCTGATCTCTTTTCTGAAATAAAGAGCCTAATATTTCTTCCTCTCTCCATTGCTGACTAACATAACCACCTATTTCACATTTTTTGGACAGCTGGATATCTTGCCAAGTCTTAGGGAGACACTGTGGTCAGTCGACAATAGAGAGACCAGTGACTGTAGAAAGAAGTCAGGTGCGGCACCTGCGAGCTGCGCATAGAAAATGCTGTCTCCAGCAGCTCGTTTGACATTTTACGTAAAAGGTCATAAATAATATAAAGAACCTACTTAATCTTCTTCATTGTAAGGTGATTTTGTTTTAGGGGCGAAGGCCTTTAGGCCGTGCGTAGGTCGTTCCTTCCTCCGTATGTAGTATGTAGCCACCTCCAGTTTATGACTTGCTCCATATGAGGTTGTGTGTATATGTCCTTGCGAATAATAGAGGACGTTAGTGGTTTTCACAGCATATACACGGAGTGAATGATGGTGAGTGGGACGAAGCGTCCATCCGTCCATACGTGTGTCCAACCATACGTGCGTCCATCTGTTCGCCCATCCGTCCATCCGTCCGTTCTTGCTTCCGTCCGTTCATCCGTGCCTGCAACAATCCGTTCGTGCTCCCGTTCGTCCGTTCGTCCATCCATCCGTCTGTCTGTCCGTGCATGCTTCTGTCCGTCCGTCCGTGCTTCCGTTCATCCATCTATGCGTCTGTGCTTCTGTCCGTCTGTGCTTCCGTTCATCCATCCGTGCGTCCATGCTTCAGTCAGTTCATTCATCCAGACGCAGGGACAGACGCTTCGCCCTACTCATCATCATTCACTCCCTGAATATAATGGGATTTTTTTATTTGATGTATTGATCAAGTACTGCGGACACGTAGTTCAAGCAGAGAGGGAAATAAAAATGGTACAACAGTGAACCATTTTTTCGAAACGAAAGCAATACTACAAAAATACCGTCAGTATGATTGGAAGAACCCTATAAAACAAATGAATAATAACCATGATGGTGATCTCAATTGCACTGTACAATTCCATCTGGCTAGAGTACGAGGAAAAAATTCGTAAATGTGTTCATTCTCACACAGTAAGGTGTTCATGCATCTGGTCTACGGGGACGTGTGGTTCTCGTGTATAGGGGTGATACATGTAGAGGTGAGTATAGTTGTGAATTCTTGCAAAGCAGTTTAATAAATTACACTCTCTGTATCTGAATATACGAACAGTGCAACTTAAAAGTAGTTACAGTGTAACTACGGAAGCAAATATACAAGAATAGAAAAGAGCGCTGACTTGCAACAATGACTTAATTGTGAAGTGGTGGGCATATACACGTAAAAAAAGATCTTGAAATAGCATGCGTAGAAGGGTGCAGGAGCAACCACTGCGAAAAAGCGTTAGAAAAATTCTTGTCTCTTGTTGATTGAACAAATACACAGCTTAAAAATGATCGATATACGCAACCTCTTTTTGCAACAACGCAACCAATGGGCAACTTACACATTCACTGTCAAACGTACTTATTTGATAGGCTTCATTCTTTATCGCACGCGTGGCCTGTGAGTGGTGCTGGCCTATTACCTCGCAACACTCAAAGAGGGGCACTCAGCCAGAGTCTCGGCAGTGGATTTTGAGGTGCCCTTGGACCAAATTGTGCACATTATTATTGTGCTCTCTTAAACGGTCATTCAAGCACCTTCCGGTTTGCCTAATGTATATCGTTCCGTAGGATAGCGGAATAAGATATACAACATTAATAACACAAGGCAGTTATATTCAGTTATGTCCTACCAACTTGCCCAAGTTTCTACGTTTCATAACTTTATCGCTGTATCCGTCTTCTTATTTTGAGTGGACTAATATGGTTAGCTTTTACAAGTTCTGTGGGTGAAACCAATTTTGAGTATTTTTAAATATATTTTACACTACGTTTTCATGCACTCTATTGAGCTGATATTAGAAGTAGTGTATGGATCCCAAACAATACATGCATATTACATTTTAGTTCTAAATGAACTGCACAGACGTTTTACGAGTACATCAGGAGAGGTTTCATTAAATGCTAAATGATGAATTTTTTTGTGAAATGTATGCCGAAATTGTACATAATTATTGCTAAAATAAATCCTCTGACAATTTCATTTACGAAACAAAATAGACTACGTTTTTTTTTTCATGACTATAAAGTGTAAAACAAAACTATTTTGCGTAGTTACATACACGTGGATTATTCCTAGCAATATTAGGCAAAACCTTGAACCGAAACAGATTTACAATTTTTATAAATAAAAACTTGCGTAATAATAAACATAGCTCACTTACATGCAAAAATTAGTGCACCAGAGTACTTTCCAGGTGAAAAAATGTTTTTGCTGTAACGCTAAACACTAGAGAAACACGTCACCTTTGTTATGATCCTAATATTCTCACCGTGCACGTTTTCGAGATGTCGCCCCTTGATCATTATCCGAGGCTGAATTCGTAATCACCATTTGGCTCGAAGAGCTTCTACCAGAGTGGCCATCAAGTTGGAGACCCACGGGACCGCTATATGCTCTCCCATAGTAGAGCTCCAAGCACTCCTAATCATTAACTACTTCTTCTAAACATCCTGTGTGAGGCCTACGGGACGGCTTTATGCCCTCCCAGAGTAAAATACCTCGTACTCTAGGTCGTTAGCAACTTTTTCTAAACACACCGAACTCCAGAACAAGGAGCCGTGCCGTGTTCTCAGGGACAGCTTTCTGTTCTCTCGCAGTAGAGTACCAAGTACTGGAAATTGTTAAACACTGTTTTTTTCTAAACACACATGTAAAATCTAGTATGTTGAACTAAAATTCAATGAACGAGATTCGGCACTTCGGGTATAGTCCACATCGAAAGAATAGGTGCTCGACTCACTACCAGCAGAGCGAACGGCACACGCTTCCATATCGTAAGTGAACTACGCAAGAGAACGCACGAAAGACCGCGCACGAAAGACCGCGCAACGAAATGAGTGAAAAGGCTATATTGAGTATTATCCCCAACGAAACGGTGTTATCCCCAAACAAGAAGCGCAATCACGGTAGTGTTGCTTCTATAATTTAGTGTCATGTGGGAACATCTATTGGAGCCCCGAGGAGCAAATAAACGAGATAGACATGAGCTGTCCCGCTTGGAGAGATTAGGAACCAGAAATCGATCAGCTTTGCGGGCGCGAGAAGCTATCGCCACTGGAAGGACGAAACCGAAACCAGCCACACCACGTGCGCGCGTTTGGATGTGCAATCAAAAGCCGCCAGGCTTCTTTGAATGTCTCTACAATGTCTGTACAATGCCTAACCTTCTTTATTATATCCGCAATGTTTATCATCCTGTATCCAGGTTCAATGCCTTGTTCTATTGTTTTGCTACATGTGCTATTGTTGCCTTGTGCTACCGTTTGAATACTGTGCCACTTTGTATTGCATCATTGGACCCTATTCTAGCCTTTGGCTATGGGCCCAAACAGTTTTTTGATCTATCATTTTGGAATTGAAAATAAAGTGAAATGAAATGAAATGAAATGAAAAAAAGAAACACCGGACAGCTGTATAGCGCCTCAAAATGTCACACACACGACATTCCCAAGCGTGGCCGCACATTGCAAGAAAAATTATTGCACAGGTGCGTGTTTTAAACCAGCCACCACGTGAGCGCGCTCGAATGCGCAAGCGACTTCCAGCGCGTTCCTTGCAAAACATCAAAAGCACTAACAGAGAGAGATCGGGGGATAAAAAGAATGTCAGTTTCCGGCAGTTTTTGCTTGGCATGGCAGCACATGCCAAGCAAAAAAAAAATATTATTGATGAACGTGCGCGTTCAAACCAGCCGAACCGCTGACGCTCTCGATGGGAGCTTTCGATCAGGGTCATAAGTTGTACATGCAGTGAAGTACAAATTTTTCACAGCTGCGACGTTAGTCTTATTAATCACGGCACAAACACAACGTAACGCAAAACAGGATATGACTGACGGGCGCCACTGCAGATGCTGAATCGACGAGTTTAAGTGGAATTGCAGAAGCTGAAGGAGGAGTGCAGAAGGATACAAGATCAACGATAAAGAGGTCAGGAGTAATTAAGTTGGATGATTATTGCTGCCATTATATTACGTAAAGTTTGGAAGCCCTCGAGATTGCTGACGCAATCTCAACACCACACGCATTCATTATTTCGTGCGTTACTTCTTTTATCGCAATGAGCGATGACATTCGCAGACTTGACTTCATTGATTGATTGATATGTGAGGTTTAACACCACAAAATCACTATATGATTATGAGAGACGCTCTAGTAGAGTACTCTGGTAATTGCGACCACCTGGTGATCTTTATCGTGAACCCAAATTTGAGCACATGGGCCTACAGCATTTTCACCTTCATCAAAAGTGCAGCCGCCGCAGCCACGATTCAATCCCACGACTTGTGGGTCAGTAGCCGAGTACTTTAGCATCTAGACCACCACGGCAGGACAGACTCGACTTTTAATTCCATGCAGTTCATGGCGGTTTATGCATGTACGAGCACGCATTGACCAAATGACACCGATCTGCTGTCTGGACAAAAAAAAAGAAGAAAAACGCATCTTTAAAAAACTGTCTTATAGCTGTATTTCTAGTGGTAGCTATATTCTTACTGAAGTCATCTTCTAATATCTGTATGCTTACAGCTAAAGACATATATTTGTAAATACAGGAGCTACAATAAGACGATGCTTGTAAGCGTTTTTAAAAGTCCGTCTCACAGCAGGGTTTTTCGTCCTGATTAAGTCAGTCCTGAAGTTGACTTCTTTAATCTGCCATGCACTCAGTTTAGCAATATATAACCTTACTAAAGTGGAAAAGATTTCTTTTGTGCTACCTGGGTCATAACGATTTAGGTTCAAAGCAAGTTAAGGAAGAGACCACAGTACACGCAGAAGTATGCGCATAGATAGATAGATAGATAGATAGATAGATAGATAGATAGATAGATAGATAGATAGATAGATAGATAGATAGATAGATAGATAGATAGATAGATAGATAGATAGATAGATAGATAGATAGATAGATAGATAGATAGATAGATAGATAGATAGATAGATAGATAGATAGATAGATAGATAGATAGATAGATAGATAGATAGATAGATAGATAGATAGATAGATAGATAGATAGATAGATAGATAGATAGATAGATAGATAGATCTGTCTGTCTCTCTGTCTGTGTGTACAGTTGTCTGTTTGTTAATCCTTAACGGTACCACAAACGGCCCCAGAGGATACCCCAAACGGCCGACCCCATCCGCAGAGCTTACCAACAATGCTCAAGATACAGCATTCATACTTGTGCGGTTGCCAAATAAAAAGCAGGTATCGCGCACATCTGCGGCACCAAAACAACACGTAAATATTCTGTATGTGTGTGTTTACACTAGAAAAGGCACACATAAGTAATTCTAAGGACCGTGGCGTTTATCGCGCTGTGCTGACCATGCAACGCTTGCACAAAGAAGCAAATGTTTCCGGTGCTTTGCCAAGATGACATGGTGGCGGCACGTGCCCATCGCCTTGCGTTGTACATCTTTATCACCTCTGAGACGGGCGCGCACGCCACGTGCTTCGTTTTCCAAGATGACTGCCAGATAGCGCTCATTTCTCACGTGTAACGGGACATGATGCACTCGTTCGCCTCCGCTGCACGCTTGATGAATTCTAACGCAGTGCCTCTAAAATACCGTTCACCGATGTTCTCGCGCAACAAGTAAACGTTTGTTCACTCCCTTCTGACGCAATACTATCGTCTTTCGACGACATTTGCAGTTTAACATGCAGATACGGTGCCAAATGTTTGGTGTTGAGTTCGGGACCGGTGGTGGCAAGGCACGTCAGAACTTCATCCAAGTGTTTCAGGTGCTGTGGAAACGTTTATGAAAAAATAGCGATGTCGTCTAAGTAGCACAGGCATGCAAGTTTTTCATTTGAGGCCGCGCAGCACGGTACGAATCATGCGCCAAAATGTTGGGGAAGCATTGTACAGCCCGAAAGGCATAACATTGAAATTCTATCTATAGCTCGCCGGCTATTGTGAATGCTTTTTTCTCGTTATCTTCTTCACGCATAGTAATTTGCCAGTATTCGATTATATATATATATATATATATATATATATATATATATATATTTATTTATTTATTTATTTATTTATATATATATTGTAATGCAGATGTAGTAGAGCCCGAGCATGGGGGCGTTAGTAGAGGAAGAGAAAGCAGAGAATAGAACAGCTGGCCTTCGGCAAGGGTGCTCTCTCTGTCTCGTTTATTCCTTTACAATGGCGCAGCTCGACAATTGAACCTTGCGGCTCAAGCCATCTCTCGGTAGCCTCGTGGGTCATCGGCAGCGCGGGCTTCTCCATCCTGGAACGCCGTTCGCGTTTCCCTGGCGATGGAGTCAACCCAGCCGCCGCTTCAGCTGCCCATCGGTCCATCAGTGGACGGCGTCCATGCCTCCCCTGCGGTACCAGGGCATCATCCAATGGACACCATGCTACCACTTTGTGGCCGTAATACGCATGTCCTCCTGTCCTTTGGGAATGCTGTTAAAGCTTTCCACGGCCTGCATTCCGTTGGCGGTACTCTTCCAACACACGAGCCGCCAAGAAACGCTGTTCATGTTTCCTGAGACGTGCGTGTCACCGCCATGAATACTACTAGAACCACGTGTTCCGCAGACGCGAACCAAAGCGGTTCAGAGGCCTCATGCGACAGTGCCGTGGAGCTGCGGCGTACCATCGCGTGACTCCACGTCACGGTCAACGCTGTTACAGTGACGAGCTCCAAACTGTTTCCTGCCAATTTACCAGTTCTCAGTGCAAGCGAAGGCACGTTGGATGCCGTCGCCTCACAAGTTCTTGAGGCCTGCTCATGTGAGCAATGCAGAGAGCGGAGGTGCGCCCTCCTGCAGCTGTCAAACCAGATTGGCTGCTCCGTGTCAGTAATCTCTGCAATTTCACGTGCCGACCCACCATCACCGGCCATCAGCGAACCACCGGAATTCGACGGGTTCTAGGACGACGCCGTCGGCTGGGTGGCGACCGTCAACACCCTCGGAGCTCGCAAAGATTGGATGGACCAACATAAATAGTGCATTGCCATTGACCTCCTTCAAGATGGTGCCGCAGCATAGCACAAATATGGGGGCGTGCGACAGAAGTCCTGGGTGGACTAGAGCACCAAGCTCAATGCAGCCTTCGGACGCATTTGCTTCGACCCAGGCTCTACCACGGAAGACAGCTTTGCAATTTAACAACTCGACACCGCCCAGATGTGTGGATGGCTACCATGGTTCGGCTGAGATCGAGGAATCTAATTCGACCAACGCGACTAAACACATGGGAAACATGTCCATGCATTCTACTACCCTCTTTGTGACAAGACCACAACTATTGGACTCCTTAATGCGTCCCTACATATGTATAACACACGCTGGTTACACGCCCATATTTCGACAGTGCCGTACAATACATTCTCGCGTCGTGGTTCTGCATCGACGTGAAGTGGATGCACTTCTTCGAAGCTACGGAGACGCGTCCACCTACTGATGCGCCCTCCTGAGTCAACATCGGCAGTTCCACATACCAAATGCCAGCGTGGCCGAGACAAGCAGCCACAACGCCACAGTCAATGTAGACATTAGAGCGGTCATCAAATATGCCAGCTAAGCCGAAACGTGGCCAAGACCTGTGACTAGAAAGATGCTGCTAATGCCACCCATCTGAGACATCGACACCCCAACACGACCTGTCGTGGTGTGCCGAAGAGAGACCACCCAGGCACAGCAAGTACCTCCCACCCGAGACATCGTTACCACCTTATCAGACCAACTCCCTGCGTGGTGCCTCACGTAGTAGGTGTATTCTTGCAGCCGGATAATCCAGCGAGCAAACTTGTGTTTCTTCTGCTACTCGGCAAACATCCACGCAATCGCAGCATTATCTGTCACTACTGTGAACTTGCGACCGAACAAGTAGTGCCGGAACTTCTCGCCCACGCTCCAGACCACAGCCAGACACTCCAACTAGTTTGAGTGGTAATGCCGTTTTGCGTCGGGTAGCTTGCGGCTAGTGCAAGCTATAGGACACTCTCAGCTCCATCTGGATCGCCCTGAACGAGGATCACTCCTAGTTCAACCTGGCTTGCATCGGTGTGCGCTGCGGTGTGTTATTTATCGTGAAAATGACTCAAAACGAGACACTGGGTGACTCGTTGCTAGAGGATATTAAAAGCAGCATAATGTGAAGAATCCCACGCAAAAGTCGACGCTTTCCTAAGCATATTTGTGAGTGGGGCATCCGTTGATGCAAAGTTAGGAACAAATTTGCGCAGGCACGACGTGAGGCCTAGAAATGCCTTTAGCTGTTTCGGATACGTTGGAACAGGGAAATTGGCTACAGGTGCTCTACTCGTTCAGGCAAAGGTTGAACATCATTTGCAGAAATGATGTGTCCCAGCTAAGATATTATGGATGGTAAAAATTGGTGTATTTTTCGGCTAAGCCGGAATCCGGCATCAAATAGTCGTTGGGGAACGTCATCCCAATTTCGCAGATTTTCCTTTTCTGTTGCTCCCATGACCAACATGTTATCAAGGTACACGACACAAGCGCGATCTTTCAGTAAACCCAGGACCACATTCATGGCACGCTGATTTGTACTCGGGGCTGTTCGCAGCCCAAAGGGCGTGCGGCTAAAAGCATAGAGACCCGAAGGCGCCCAGAACGCAGCTTTGCAATTGTATTCTTCGGCAAGATAAATTTTCTAATATCCTGCACAGATATCCAGTGACTAAAAAAATCTAGATTGCCGTACAGTGTTGATGACGTCATCGATGCGAGGAAGCGGGTGTGAATCAGGAATTGTGTGCTTATTCAATTCTCGATAATCGACACAAAACCTGAGGCTCCCATTCTTCCGGACAAGTACGACAGGTGTAGCCTAAGGACTAGACGATGGTCTGATTACGTCAGCGGCCAGCATTTCCTGCACTTGTTTGGCGATTATGGCGCGTTCACGTTCGTCGTAATGTCGCATTGATACAGAGATGGGTGCGTGACCATCTGTGGGTACGCAATGTTCAAGTAATCGAGTACCTGGTAGTTACGACGTGCTTTCCGCTAAAATCGCTCTATGCCGTGCGAGCACTGAGTAAACTGTTGTAGGTTCGTCAGCCTCACTTCTAGTAACTTCAGTCGAACCCGAGGCCAATGGACGTAGTAAGAATTCGCCACGCTTGCTGACGAGCTGTACGTCACCAGATAGGAAATAGTCGGCTTCCAGGAGCAAGTCTGTGGGCAACTGCTCGAAGACCAGAACAGCAGCCAGAAATTTACTCCCGGTTTCTGTTTGGAGCTGCATGTTGAGTGTACAGAGCGGCAAGGCACTGCCACCGACGCCGCAAAGAGGTGGGGTGGTCCACCGATGGAGGGTGGCGGGGCCGTGTCCTCGAAGCAACGCTGTGCGCTGCGCTTCAGTATCCACTAGAGCTGTAAGCTCCCCGATGCCATCGACACGGACGCGAACTGTAGGGAACGGGCGCAATTGGTATTGGATGGCTTGGTGCGAAGCTTGTGGACAACTCTGGTTTCCATGTCCGCAGCGAGCGCACCGGCAGCAAACATGTCGCATTGTCGCTCGTTCCTGTGCAGGGAGAGCACGAAACCACCGTCTAACAGTGTCCTGCAATTCTGCCACTCTTTGGGTGAAAGTGCCAATCTATCTATCTATCTATCTATCTATCTGTCTATCTATCTATCTATCTATCTATCTATCTATCTATCTATCTATATATATATATATATATTGCCGCGACAGGTTGGCCACGTTCAAGTAGCCCGCCGCAGTCATCGTAGCAAGAGCACAAGCAAGACCCGGCTGGCATGCGCCACGCGTTCGTGCGCTCCGGCAACGAGGAAGAGGAAGTTAGTTGGATCTGTGCCACTCGGCTACTCGGACTTGACGACCATAGTCTTTAAAATCGTGGGCACAAGTTCGCCCGAAAAAATACGCTTGTTTTTTAACCTGTTTGCCTCAGCATCTTTACATTTCTGGTGGAGGTGCTGGGTATTGAATCGAAGCCCCGCGGGCTCAAGATAGCGTAGCCCCGACGACCAGCGTATCAACCCCGTGGAAGTGACTCCTGTACACCAGAGGGCAAGTCGCCGTCTTCGAGGTGACTCACCTGAGTTTGGTCCTCTTCACTTCACACCAAGGGAAATTCAAACGATGGATGCCACCACTACGACTACCCAGGTAACACCGGCACAAGTGTTCATTAGCCAACCGCACCAGCCGCCAGTATTCCACGGCGACTCGTACAAGGATGTTGAAGATTGGTTGGACCTGTTCGAGAGAGTGGCGAGCTTGAATGAATGGGACGAAAGAGAGAAGCTCCGTCACGTATACTTCGCCCTGGAAGACTTCGCAAAGACATGGTTTGAGAACCATGAAACCTCGTTGTCTACCTGGGAGGTATTTCGACGACAAGCGGTGGTTACGTTCGCGAACACAGACCGGAAAGAAAAGGCGGAGGCTGCTCTTCAATTGAGGAACCAGCTAACGAACGAAAGTGCTGCTATGTACATTGAGGTTTGGTCCGTCTGTTCAAGCGTGCGGATTACAACACGGCTGAGGATAAGAAGGTGCGCCATCTAATGCGCGGAGTGAAGCAAGAGCTGTTCGCCGTTCTCGTCCGCAACCCTCCAAGCACAGTTGCTGAGATTTACTCGGAAGCGACAGCCATCGAAAAAACACTGGAACAGCGGGCTCGGCAGTACAACCGGAATCTTAACTGCGCATCTGCACAGGTATTCCCCGGAGGCGTGCGAAACGACGTTGAAGCCCTGCGAGAGCTCATTAGATCAGTTATTAGAAAAGAACTGAGCAGACTGCAAATGCCCCAGACTCCAACTACACTGTCCGTTACGGACGTTGTTCGTGACGAACTGAGGCAGGTGATACGAGAGCCGGAGCGTGAGCTGCAGCCGGTTCGACCTATCCGAACATACTCTGAGGTTGTCAGACAACCCACAGTACACAGTAATGCAGCAGTTGCGATGGCGACGACTCCTCTCCCACCTGTGGCACGCAGCACACCTCGTCCACGGGAACAAACAGCTACCTATCTGCCACCAGGAGCACGTAGCACACATCACTATGTGGAGCGTAGGCCCAGGAAAAGTGACGTCTGGCGTGATCACGAGCGCAGGCCTCTGTGTTTTCATTGTGGGGAAACGGGTCATATATACAGATTCTGTCCTCACCGACAGGCTAGATTAAGAGGCTTCCCGTCGTATGCACCGTGCCCCCGAAACGGCGAACGACCAGCGGAGATTGAGGAGTACTTGTCCACGCGCCAGAACTCGCCAACTCTACGCCAACACCGGTCACGGTCACCATCGCCTATGCGCTACCGGTCATCAAGCCCACGTAGATCTTCAAGGCAGCCTGGTCATCGCTCTCCAAGTCCACTCCCGGAAAACTGAAGCAAGCGACCTGTGGAGGTGAGGCCGCTGATAACGTCAGTTACGAAGATCGTCCAATATGGTTTGAGGGTGATGACGGTGTATTTCCGGTAGATGGGTGCAGCAACGAAAACGTTACTTCAGATTTGCGGTGGAGAATGGAAGGATGGGAGTTGAATGCCTTAGTCGACACCGGTGCTGATTATTCAGTGATAAGTCACAAGATGGTGAAAAAGCTAAACAAGGTTGTGACACAGTGGTGTGGATCGCAGATACGCACGGCAGGTGGTCACATTATTATGCCCCTTGGCAGATGCACTGCAAGACTTGAAATACGGGGCTTTATTTACGTAGCCGATTTCATTGTGCTGCCAGAATGTTCAAGGGAACTCATTATAGGAATGAATTTTTTGCGAGCTAATGGCGTCGTAATTAGCCTGCGTAGTTCCAGCGTGTCGTTTTCGACTGAACGAGCTATACCTGTGGAGGAATCTGAGGAACGACGCCTAACTGCTCTACGCGTTGTTCATGATGACGTAACTGTGCAGCCACGCTGCAGTATAATGGTGCTCGTAGAAAATGACGCATTGTACAACCGCGAAGGCATAGCGGATACAAATGTAGGGCTGTTTTTGAACAAAGGTGTTTGCGTAGCTAGGGGTCTTGTTCACTTGACGAAAGGCCGTGCAGATGTCCTACTCACAAATTTTTCCAATGAACTTCAACACATCGCTCAAGGAACGGCTATTGCCTACTTACACGACTTCTGTATGGCGACTGAACTATGCAGCTTAACGACATCAACCACTCGACCAGTGAGTGGCCTGCAACATCGACACATCCGTGACCGTCAATCAGAGCCTTCCGGACAGTCAAAAGAAACAGATTTATGCCTTGGTAAAAGAATTCTCTGATTGCTTTTCAAGTGCCTCGAAGGTCCAGCGCACGTCAAGCGTCCAGCGCACGTCCTTCCAGACAGTCAAAAGAAACAGATTTATGCCTTGGTAAAAGAATTCTCTGATTGATTTTCGAGTGCCTCGAAGGTCCAGCGCACGTCAATCACGAAACACAGAATTATAACGCAAGACGCACGAGGCCTATATGCCAGCATCCATATCGGGTGTCACAGAAAGAACGGGAAATTATCGAGAAGCAAGTGGAGGGGATGCTTTCGGACGATGTCATCCAGCCTTCGAATAGTCCATGGGCTGCCCCCGTAGTGCTCGTTAAGAAGAAAGACGCACACTTAGATTCTGTGTCGACTACAGAATACTGAACCGTGTAACTAAACGAGATGTCTACCCTTTGCCACGTATCGACGATACACTAGATCGGTGGCGATCTGCAAAGTTTTTCTCCTCCTTAAATCTGAAAAGCGGATATTGGCAAATAGAGGTCGACGAGCGGGACCGTGGAAAACGGCATTCGTAACATCAGATGGCCTCTACGAACTTAAAGCGCTTCCATTCGGCCTCTGTTCCGCAACAGCAACGTTCCAGCGAATGATGGACACTGTCCTTGCCGGATTGAAATGGCAGTCATGCCTTGTGTATTTGGATGACGTGGTGGTATTCTCTGCAACATTTGACAAACATCTAGAGCGAGTACGTACAGAATTGGAAGCCATCCGGTCAGCAAAATTGACAATCAAACCCGAAAAATTGCCTTCGGCTTCGAAGAGCTGCGATTCCTTGGACAGGTCATTAGTTCCGATGGTGTTCATCCTGATCCCGAAAAGACAGCCGCTGTTCAGAGGTTCCCTACACCCAGAGACAAAAAGTCAGTGCGTCGATTTTTGGGTTTATGTGCCTACTATAGGCGATTTGTTGAAAATTTCTCAAAGATTGCGGATCCTCTTACAAAACTGACAAAAGACGACGTGCCCTTCACATGGGAAAGCGAACAACAGAAAGCTTTTGACGAATTAAGAAAACGACTACAGTGTTCACCAATACTTGCCCATTTTGATGAGACAGCTGACACTGAAGTCCATACCGATGCCAGCAATGTCGGCCTCGGCGCCATCCTTGTCCAGTGGCAAAATGGTGAAGAGAAAGTGTTAGCCTATGCCAGCCGCAAACTATCAAAAGCTGAGGCTAACTACTCTGCAACTGAAAAAGACTGCCTCGCAGTCATCTGGGCAATAAACAAGTTTCGACTCTACCTTTATGGTAGACCGTTCAGAGCTGTCAGTGACCACCATGCTCTATGGTGGCTGGCAAATCTCAAGGACCCGTCAGGTCGACTAGCAAGATGGAGCCTCAGGCTGCAGGAGTATGGCCTTACGGTCGTGTACAAATCTGGAAGAAAACACAGTGGTGCCGACTGCCTGTCATGCTCTCCCGTCGATCCAAGTGTACCTGAAGAGGAAAACTTCCCGTTTCTGGGTGTTGTCGAAGCATCCGAAATAGCTACACTACAACGAGATGACCCGGATGTGCTGGCGATTATACAACACCTGCAGGGTCTCGACGTTCAAGTCCCTCGCATATTCTCCAGAGGGCTCTCCGCGTTCTGCCTTCGAGGAAGTGTCCTTTACAGGAGGAACTTCGAACCTAATGGTGAAACGTTTTTACTAGTCGTGCCTACAGCCATGCGAGAGGAAATTCTGCACGCATGCCACGACGAGCCAACATCTGGACACATGGGTGTGAGCCGAACATTCGCCAGGATTCGCCTGAAATACTATTGGCATAAGTTGCTCGCATCAGCGCAGCGCTACGTGAAAAGTCGTCTTCAATGTCAACGGCGCAAAACTCCACCCGTAAAACCAGGCGGCCTTCTTCAGCCAATAGACCCTCCAGATGCCCCATTCCAACAAGTCGGCATCGACTTCCTAGGACCTTTCCCGACATCGTGTGCAGGCAAAAAATGAATAGTCGTAGCCACAGACTATCTGACCCGTTATGCTGAGACTGACTCTCTGTACAGTGCGACAGCGGCCGAAGTCGCCAAGTTCTTTGTGAACAACATAGTGCTCAGACATGGTGCGCCCACCATCGTTATTACGGATCGGGGCACCGCATTTACTGCAGACCTAATGCAATGCCTGATGCGCATGACAAATACCGATCACAGAAGAACAACGGCGTATCACCCTCAGTCAAATGGCTTAACCGAACGCCTCAACAGAACTCTGACCGACATGCTATCAATGTATGTCGATGTTTAACATAAACAGTGGGATGAAATATTACCTTACGTAACATTCGCATATAATACAGCCGCTCAAGAAACAACCCACGTTGCCCCTTTCGAACTAGTATTCGGCCGAAGAGTGACCACCCCACTGGATGCCATGCTACCACTACAGGACGGAAAGAGCTATCCACCTGACTTAGATGACTTCTTGCAAAGAGCCGAAGAAGCACGGCAAATGGCAAGATACCGAATACGCCACCAACAGCACGTCAACTCTAGTCGGTACAACAAGCGACGCAGTAACGCACTTTATCATCCCGGTGACAAAGTGTGGATATCGATCCCAGTGCGCCACCGCGGACTTTCTGAAAAGCTTCTTTGCCGATACTTCGGCCGTTATGAAGTACTCAACCGTATCGGCAACGTCACTTATGAAGTCAGAACCGCTGGACACGTGAGTTCAAGACGCCGCATTCTCACGGAAGTGGTACACGTAGTCCGCATGAAACCCTATCATGACAGATCGTCGAAAAACGAGTGAGAGTGCGCATGTATCTTTTCACTGTCTTAAGCATCGGGACGATGCGTCTGAGGAGGGGGATAATGCCGCGACAGGTTGGCCACGTTCAAGTAGCCCGCCGCAATCATCGTAGCAAGAGCACAAGCAAGACCCGGCTGGCCTGCGCCACGCGTTCGTGCGCTCCTGCAACGAGGAAGAGGTAGTTGGATCTGTGCCACTCGGCTACTCGGACTTGACGACCATAGTCTTTAGAATCGTGGGCACAAGTTCGCCCTAATAAATACGCTTAATTTTAACCTGTCTGCCTCAGCATCGCTACAATGTATATATATATATATATATATATATATATATAGTCCAGTAGATCCTCCGTGAGCGGTCACAACGTGGTTTATTCCGACGTTTCGGCCAAGAGTGTGGCCTTCATCAGGAATAAAGATACAGTTTGTTGGTGCTCAGCTTTATACAAACTCAAATCAGAGGGCAAGGAAAGATGAAAAAAAAAGACAGAAAGAAAGGAAAGAAAAAAGAAAAAGGAAAGAAAAAAAAGAGAAAAATAATATACGGTGGACGCCCCTCGGGTGCCCCCCTTCCACTCTTCCTTCCACTTCCCCCCTCATATCTCTCCCCCTCTCCCCTTCACCTTTCTGATGTCAGCGGTCTGTGTATGTTTCCGTTCACTAGCGCATTCCTCCCGATCAGACGGCCCCTCCTGGCACTGGCGGTTCGGTGTGGGGCAAAAAAGAGCTTTTCAGGAAGTCCTAAGCCTTTAACTACTCGGGGTCCCGTAAACAATTCGTCGTAGAATGACGGGGGCCGCGTATTGTGGCAGAGGCTGGTAAGCGGGCATTTTAGGAAGTTCTAAGCCTTTAACTACTCCGCGCCCTGTCAACATTTCGTCGTAAAAATAGGGGTGCCCCGTATTGCGGTAGGCTGTGCAAGCGGGTGCAATGCGAATTCCTTGCCCGCTTCTAAATTACACGTGTAGTGGGGGCCTCCCGGCTGTGCACAGGGTTGCTGTTGGGCATGTCGTGCATGGCACAATTGATTGGGTAGTAAAATAAAACAGAAAATAGACGACAGCTGCACTTAGGAAGAGTAGTTACACTTGGAATTGTTTTGGGTTGTCCAGTGCCCTTCGCAGCTGCAGTGCCGTGAACTCAGTTACTATTTTCATTGTTGCCGTTATTGTTTTCTAATGCTTTAATTGGTGCAAGTGTACCAGGATTCTCATTTATTCCTCTCTCGAGGGTGTTAAATCGGTGGATAAGGTATGACTCTCGTTGTTCACGTTCTCGATTTGATTTAAATCCCGTCTCTGAGAGCGTTACTGATAGTTTGTCGAATGCGTGGTCGGGAAGATTTAGATGTTTTGATAGAGGTAGACTTGGGGCTGATTTCGCATGGGCTCTGTGATATTGAAGCGAATCCTAAATGATGTTTCTGTTTGTCCGATGTACTGCATACCACACACGTTGCATACGAGTAGGTACACCACATTATAGGAATCGCATGTTAGGTTTCCTCGTATGTTAATCGAAAACTTGAATTGCGTGCTGGTTGCTTTGTCTGTTTCTCGCATCGCCTTACATACAAGACATCGTGGCTTTAAGCAAGGCCGGCATGAATTATTGGGGGGTGATGTGTTAATTTGGGAGTGGACAAGGGTGTCTTTGAGGTTACGTGGTCGTCGGTAAACGACGCCTGGAGCGGATGGGAATGCGCGTTTCAGACGTTCACTTTGTTCCAGAATGTTGTAATGTCGTTTAAGGATTTTGTTTACATTGGGGAAGTTTGTGCTGTAAGTCAAGCAGAGGTTTGTTCGTTGTGGGTCTTCTCGTGGTGGTCGCTTCATAAGTAAGTCTTCACGCTTTGGTTTTCTCGCTTTTTGAACAGCGTCATTAATTACATGTGGGGGGTATTTTTGTTTCTAGAGCATAAGTTTTAGCTTGTGTGAGCTCGTGTCAATGTCAGCGTCTCTAGAGCAGATTCGCTTAAACCGGTGGGCCTGGCTGTATGGAATACTGTTTTTACAGTGGCGTGGGTGATCGCTTTGGTAATGAAGGTATTGTTGTCGATCCGTTGCTTTGCGATACAGGGTTGTAGAGAGCTTCTCTTCTTCTAATGTTATGGTAACATCAAGAAAATTTACGGTAGCTTGCGAGTAAGTGTGTGTGAAGTGTATGTTCGGATGTACAGCATTGTAAGTGTCGATAAAGCTGAGAAGTTCGTCCTCGCTGTGGGTTCAAATAAGAAAGATGTCGTCTATGTATCTTCTGTATAACATTGGTTTCAAGGAACTCTGTGCAAGAAATTTAGATTCTAGCTTTTCCATAAATATGTTGGCATAATTAGGTGCCATTTTGGTGCCCATAGCGGTCCCGCTGATTTGTCGAAAATACTTTTGGTTAAACTCGAATGAATTTGATTCGAGGACCATCCTCGTCAATGTTGCAATGGCAGAGAAATCTGGGGTGTTAGATTGTCTATGGTTTGTGTACATGTTTTGTAATGCAGCTATGCCGTCATCGTGAGGAATATTTGTATATAATGAAGAGACATCAAGAGTAACCAAGTACGAGTTTTTCGGCACACAGATACCCGCAATGTCTCGAAGAAAATGTGTGGTGTCTTTTATGTACGATGCGAGGGTGCATGGAATGTGGCTTATTAGTTTGTCCACGTACCCTGATATGGGTTCAGTTATTGTACCGATGCCTGATATGATTGGTCGACCTGAGTTACCGGGTTTATGAATTTTTGGGAGGATGTAGAAGCGACCTGGACGAGGGTATGCTGCTTGCACGACTCAAGATTTTACGAACGCCTCCCAGGTGATCCGACAGACGAATACAAACGTAACGTATCAACAGAACTAAAGAAACTGTTGGATGCAGAAAAGATAACTAACACTGACCACAAACTGATGCAAGCAGCATACCCTCGTCCAGGTCGCTTCTACATCCTCCCAAAAATTCATAAACCCGGTAACCCAGGTCGACCAATCATATCAGGCATCGGTACAATACCTGAACCCATATCAGGGTACGTGGACAAACTAATAAGCCACATTCCATGCACCCTCGCGTCGTACATTAAAGACACCACACATTTTCTTCGAGACATTGCGGGTATGTGTGTGCCGAAAAACTCGTACTTGGTTACTCTTGATGTCTCTTCATTATATACAAATATTCCTCACGATGACGGCATAGCTGTATTACAAAACATGTACACAAACCATAGACAATCTAACACACCAGATTTCTCTGCCATTGCAACATTGACGAGGATGGTCCTCAAATTAAATTCATTAGAGTTTAACCAATAGTATTTTCGACAAATCAGCGGGACCGCCATGGGCACCAAAATGGCACCTAATTATGCCAACATATTTATGGGAGAGCTAGAATTTGAATTTCTTGCACAAAGTTCCTTGAAACCAATGTTATACAGAAGATACATAGACGACATCTTTCTTATTTGGACCCACAGCGAGAACGAACTTCTCAGCTTTATCGACACTTACAATGCAGTACATCCGAACATACACTTCACACACACATACTCGCAAGTTACCGTAAATTTTCTTGGTGTTACCATAACGATAGAAGAAGAGAAGCTCTCTACAACCCTATATCGCAAACCAACGAATCGACAACAATACCTTCATTACCAAAGCGATCACCCATGCCACTGTAAAAACAGTATTCCATACAGCCAGGCCCACCGGTTTAATCGAATCTGCTCTAGAGACGCTGACATTGACACGAGCTCACACAGGCTAAAACTTATGCTCGAGAAACAAAAATACCCCCCACATGTAATTAATCACGCTGTTCAAAAAGCGAGAAAACTAAAGCGTGAAGACTTACTTATGAAGCGACCACCACGAGAGGACCCACAACGAACAAACCTCTGCTTGACTTACAGCACAAACTTCCCCAATGTAAACAAAATCCTTAAACGACATTACAACGTTCTGGAACAAAGTGAACGTCTGAAACGCGAATTCCCATCCGCTCCAGGCGTCGTTTACCGACGACCACGTAACCTCAAAGACACCCTTGTCCACTCCCAAATTAACACATCACCCCCCAATAATTCATGCCGGCCTTGCTTAAAGCCACGATGTCTTGTATGTAAGGCGATGCGAGAAACAGACAAAGCAACCAGCACGCAATTCAAGTTTTCGATTAACATACGAGGAAACCTAACATGCGATTCCTATAATGTGGTGTACCTACTCGTATGCAACGTGTGTGGTATGCAGTACATCGGACAAACAGAAACACCATTTAGGATTCGCTTCAATATCACAGAGCCCATGCGAAATCAGCCCCAAGTCTACCTCTATAAAAACATCTCAATCTTCCCGACCACGCATTCGACAAACTATCAGTAACGCTCTCAGAGACGGGATTTAAATCAAATCGAGAACGTGAACAACGAGAGTCATACCTTATCCACCGATTTAACACCCTCGAGGGAGGAATAAATGAGAATCCTGGTACACTTGCAGCAATTAAAGAATTAGAAAACAATAACGGCAACAATGAAAATAGTAACTGAGTTCACGGCACTGCAGCTGCGAAGGGCACTGGACGACCCAAAACAATTCCAAGTGTAACTACTCTTCCTAAGTGCAGCTGTCCTCTATTTTCTGTTTTATTTTACTACCGAATCAATTGTGCCATGCACGACATGCCCAACAGCAACCCTGTGCACAGCCGGGAGGCCCTCACTACACGTGTAATTTAGAAGCGGGCAAGGAATTCGCATTGCACCCGCTTGCACAGCCTACCGTAATACGGGGCACCCCTATTTTTACGACAAAATGTTGACAGGGCGCGGAGTAGTTAAAGGCTCAGAACTTCCTAAAATGCCCGCTTACCAGCCTCTGCCATAATACGCGGCCCCCGTCCTTCCACGACGAATTGTTTACGGGACCCCGAGTAGTTAAAGGCTTAGGACTTTCTGAAGAGCTCTTTTTTGCCCCACACCGAACCGCCAGTGCCAGGAGGGGCCGTCTGATCGGGAGGAATGCGCTAGTGAACGGAAATATACACAGACCGCTGACATCAGAAAGGTGAAGGGAAGAGGGGGAAGAGAGATGAGGGGGGAAGTGGAAGGAATAGTGGAAGGGGGGGCACCCGAGGGGCGTCCACCGTAAATATTTTTTCTCTTTTTTCTTTTTTTTCTTTCCATTTTCTTTTTTCTTTCCTTTTTTCTGTCTTTTTTTCCTCTTTCCTTGCCCTCTGATTTGATATTGTATAAAGCTGAGCACCAACAAACTGTATCTTTATTCCTGATGAAGGCCAGACTCTAGGCCGAACCGTCGAAATAAACCACGTTGTGACCGCTCACGGAGGATCTTCTGGACTATAGGCAACGCTACGGCCACTCAACCACCATGCCTGCCTATATATATATATATATATATATATATATATATATATATATATATATATATATATATATATATATATATATATATATATATATATATATATATATATATATATATATATATATATATATATATATATATATATATATATATATATATAAGAGCCACAAGTGTACACTTAAAGGCTCGTTTTTCGTGTTTTACACAATATTAATGAGATTTACCAGACAATAATGCCAAGGAAGGTATAGGAGAATTTATTAGGCCACTTGTAATTTATATGAGAAGAAAGAAAGGTGGGTGAAAAGATAACTTTCCGTGGGTAGGATCCGAACCTGCGACCTTCGAATAACGCGTTCGATGCTGTACCACTGAGCTACCACGACAGCTATCTCCCCAGCCACTTTATTGGGTATCTATGTCAATTTAAACGTGTGGGTGTCAGTCAGCGCCACTAGTAGCCATGGCGGCGAGTGCACTCTTTATGAGCCTGTTTGGTATCACGTAGCACGTGAACTTATGCTGACCAATAATCCCCCGTATACAACCTAGAGGCACCAAGTCTGCCAGTACGAGACCCTTGTTAATGAATAAGGGAAACTAGTGTAAACTTAAGCGCTTGTTTTTCGTATTTTACACAATGTTAATGAGATCCAGCAGACAATAATGCCAAGAAAGGTATAGGGGAAGTTATTAGGCCAATTGTAATGCAAATGAATATATATATATATATATATATATATATATATATATATATATATATATATATATATATATATATATATATATATATATATATATATATATATTGTCATGACCAAGAAAGACGCTGGCGCTACGGCGCGCGGGTAGCTAGAGCAAAGAAGAAAGAGAGGAGGACGAAGTACAGAATTAGAGCAGCTGGCCCAGGATCGGGTGTTGTCTCTTGTTCTCTGTCTAGTACATTACAATGGCGCAGTCGACGAAGAAGTCCTACGTCCCGGCTTGGTCATCCAGGACAGCCGTGATAAGCGCCGCTTGAGGACGGCGTCAAGGCCTCCTCGGCAGCTGTTCACCTGCCGCCACTGCCACCACCGATCGGGGACGGCGTCAAGGCCTCCTCGGCGGCTGCAGTACATGTTACCGGTACCAATTCACAAGGACGCCATCCACGCGTCCTTGGCAATGGATTCTGCTATCAGCGCAAGCCGACAAGTGAACCCTCTGCGGGAAGCCATCGGTAAGTGTCTTTGTGGTTCGTCGGCCGTGCGCGCTTAACCATCCAGGAACGCCGTTCACGCTTCTTTCGCGATGGAGTCAACAACCCGGCCACCGCTTCAGCTGCCCATCGGACCATCAGTGGACGGTGTCCATGCCTCCTCTGTGGTACCAGGGCATCACCAAATGGACACTATGCTACCACTTCGCGGCCGTAATACGCACGGGCTCCTGTCCTTTGGAAATGCTGTTCAAGCTCCCACGGCCTGCATTCCCTGTCCGGTACTCTTCCAACACATTAGCCGCCAAAAAACGCTGTTCATGCTTCCTTGGACGTGCGTGTCACCACCGTGAGTACTACTAGAACCACGTACTTCACGGAGGCGAACCAAAGCGGTTCAGGAGCCTCGTGCGACAGTGCCGTGGAGCTGCGGCGTACCATTGCACTGCTCCGCGCTGAGACTAACGAAGTGACAGCGTTGATCGCCAAGCGAGCTCCTATAATGTTGCCAGCATTGTGTGACATTAACGCAGTGTTGAATGTAGCTTTCGTTTTCTGCAGATTAATTTTAAGACCCACCTTTCTGCTCTCTTTGTCTAGCTCCGTAATCATGAGTTGCAATTCGTCCGCCGAGTTACTCAGCAATGCAATGTCATCGGCGAAGCGCAGGTTACTAAGGTATTCTCCATTGACTCTTATCCCTAACTGTTCCCATTCTAGGCTTCTGAAAACCTCCTGTAAGCACGCGGTAAATAGCATTGGGGAAATTGTGTCCCCCTGCCTTACACCCTTCTTGATTGGTATTCTGTTGCTTTCTTTATGAAGCACTATGGTAGCAGTTGATCCCCTGTAGATTTCTTCCAGAATGTTTATATATACTTCATCTACGCCCTGATTCCGCAGTGTTTGCATGACGGCTGATATTTCTACTGAATCAAACGCTTTCTCGTAATCTATGAAGGCTATGTATAGGGGTTGGTTATACTCTGAGCATTTCTCTATTACCTGATTGATAATATGAATGTGGTCAATTGTTGAGTAGCCTGTTCGAAATCCTGCTTGTTCCTTTGGTTGATTGAATTCTAATGTTTTCTTTACTCTGTTAGCAATTACCTTTGTAAATAGCTTGTATACTACAGAGAGCAAGCTGATCGGCCTGTAATTCTTCAAGTCCTTGTCATCTCCTTTCTTATGTATTAAGATGATGTTAGCGTTCTTCCAAGACTCTGGTACTCTTCCCGTCAGGAGACACCTCGTAAACAGGGTGGCTAGTTTTTCTAACACAATCTGTCCTCCATCTTTCAGCAGATCTGATGTTACCTGATCCTCACCAGCAGCTTTGCCCCTTTGCATGCTTTCCAAAGCTTTCCTGACTTCTTCTATCATTACTGGTGGGGTGTAATCTGGGTTACTGCTAGTTCTTATAGCATTAAGGCCGTGGTTGTCACGGCTACTGTACAGATCTCTGTAAAACTCCTCTGTTATTTTAACTATCCTATCCATATTGGTAGTTATTTTGCCTTCTTTGTCCCTTAGTGCATACATCCGACTTTTGCCTATCCCAAGTTTCCTCTTCAATGCTTTGACGCTTCCTCCGTTTTTCAGAGCGTGTTCAATTCTCTCCATGTTATACCTTCTTACATCGCATACCTTACGTCTATTAATCAACTTCGAAAGCTCTGCCAGTTCTATTTTGTCTGTTGTACTTGACACTTTCATGATTTGACGCTTCTTAATTAGGTTCTTCGTTTCCTGGGAAAGCTTGCCAGTGTCCTGTCTAACTACCCTGCCTCCAACTTCCACTGCACACTCCGTAATGATACTCGTTAGATTATCATTCATTGTATCTACGCTAAGGTTCGTTTCCTCACTAAGAGCCGAGTACCTGTTCTGCAGCGACACTCTGAATTCCTGTACTTTCCCTCTCAGTGCTAGCTGATTGATTGGCTTCTTGCGTATCAGTTTCTGTCGTTCCTTCTTCAAGTCTAGGCGAATTCGAGACCGTACTATTCTATGGTCACTGCATCGTACCTTGCCAATCACTTCCACATCCTGCACGATTCCAGGTTGTGCACTCATTATAAAGTCTATTTCGTTCTTATTTTCGCCATTAGGGCTCCTCCATGTCCACTTGCGGTTTTCTCGTTTTCGGTAGAAGGTATTCAAAATCCGTAAATTATTGCGTTCTGCGAATTCTACTAATAGCTCTCCTCTGGCGTTTCTAGTACCGATGCCATAATCTCCTACTGCCTGGTCTCCAGCCTGCTTCTTCCCTACCTTTGCATTAAAGTCGCCCATCACTATAGTATACTGTGTTTTTACCTTACTCATTGCCGATTCCACGTCTTCATAGAAGCATTCAACTGAAGCGTCATCATGGCTGGATGTAGGCGCGTAAGCCTGTACTACCTTCATCTTGTATCTTTTATTCAGTTTAATTACGATACCTACCACCCTTTCATTAATGCTATAGTATTCCTCTACGTTGCCAGCTATGTTTCTGTGAATTAGGAACCCCACTCCCAGTTCTCTTCTGTCTGTCAAGCCCCTGTAGCAAAGGACGTGCCCATTCTGTAGCACCGTATAGGCCTCATCTGTCCTCCTAACCTCACTGAGCCCTATTATATCCCATTTAACACCCTCTAGCTCCTCGAATAGTACAGCTAGACTTCCCTCACTAGATAAGGTTCTAGCATTAAACGTTGCCAAGTTCAGTTCCAATGGCGGCCTGTCCGATCCAGAGATTCTTAGCACCCTCTGCTGCGTTGTAGATCTGACCGCCGCCGTGGTCAGTTGCTTCGCAGCTGCTGGGGACTGAGGGCCGTGAGTTATTTGACGTAAGCATGTGGGAGGTAGTGGCCAGATACTGCACCAGGGTGGCCAATCCTTCTCTGGTGAGGGAGTGCGTTCTCGGCGGTGTTTGCCGGTGAGGCCGCACCCCAGGCCTCTTAATGCAGTTCCATCAACACGCGGATTTTTTTTTTAATCCGGTTGGGAACTGCGCGGTACCGGGATTTGAACCACGGACCTCTTGCATGCGAGGCGGATGCTCTAACCACTACGCCATCGCCGCATTCACCATCGCCGCATTCATGTACAACAACCTCGGCAAGGAGCAGCGCTTCGAGATAGGTAATAGTGCACTTGAAGTTGTAAAAGACTATGTCTACTTAGGGCAGGTAATAACCGCAGAGCCGAACCACGAGACTGAAGTAACTAGAAGAATAAGAATGGGGTGGAGCACATTTGGCAAGCACTCTCAAATTATGACAGGTAGTTTGCCACTATCCCTCAAGAGGAAGGTATATAACAGCTGTATCTTGCCGGTACTTAGCTACGGAGCAGAAACCTGGAGACTTACAAAGAGGGTTCAGCTTAAATTGAGGACGACGCAGCGAGCAATGGAAAGAAAAATGGCAGGTGTAACCTTAAGAGACAAGAAGAGAGCAGAGTGGATTAGGGAACAAACGGGGGTTAAGGATATCATAGCTGAAATCAAGAAGAAGAAATGGACATGGGCAGGGCATGTAGCGCGTAGACAGGATAACCGCTGGTCATTAAGGGTAACTGACTGGATTCCCAGAGAAGGGAAGCGGGTTAGGGGGAGACAGAAGGTTAGGTGGGCAGATGAGATTAAGAAGTTTGCGGGTATAAATTGGCAGCAGCAAGCACAGGACCGGGTTAACTGGCGGAACATGGGAGAGGCCTTTGTCCTGCAGTGGACGTAGTCAGGCTGATGATGATGATGATGAATGTAGCTGCCTCATACGACTTTGAGGCAAGCACACCGGAGCAACGCAGGGAGCTTCGGTCTTCTCTCATCGAGCTCTCACACCAGCTCGACTGCTTTGCGTCGGTGATCTCTGCTTGCCACATGCCACCCCACAATCACCAGACGTCTGCGAACTACCGGAATTCCACGGGGTCCTGAACGACGCCGTCAGCTGGGTGGCAACCATCAACGCGCTAGCAATGCGCGCGGCCTGGACAGAGAATCACAAATGGTATGTGGCCATTGACGGTCTTCGGGAAAGTGCAGTGGCGTGGCACCGGTATGAAGGCTGGAAGCAGCAGTCATGGGCGGAGTGGAGCTGCAAGCTCATAGCTGCTTTCGGTCGTAATCCTTACCACCTCTCCACCACCACCCCGTCCAACCTGGCCGGTATCGAGGAGCAAGCTCCAGAGGCCTTCCACCTCGAGGCTGCAGCTGTGCGCTGCAGCTTACCACACGAGATGTTAGACACCCTGTCGGTACCCGAAGCAAGTTCACTGCGGCCAGAGGCCGCTACCGAAGTCAGAACTATTGAAGGGCGTTGCTCAAACGAAACAGCCGCAGAGAATCATCTCGACTGTGCTGCATTGCCCTTCACCGACGCACACCTATTCGCACATTGAGCTGAATTCGAGCAACACCTGGAAGGTTCCTCGGACCCTCGAGCCGCGCGGCAGAAAGTTTCTCCGCCTGTCTTACGAATGACGTCAGACGCAGCTGCGACACGCCACTGCTGCTCTTAGTACCCGCGCCGGTACGCGACGCCATCATGTCAGTGGAAGAGGCTGATACCAGTCCTCATACAGCTCAGTTAGAGAGGCCAGCCCCAATATCACCTTTACTGAGGCAAGTGGAGACACCAGCATCGCCTATGCTTGAACCGCCTACGGTCATGGCGCCGTTAAAAGCCAAGGTACCCAGCGCGCCTTTTGTGATACTCTTTTGGCTACCCTCGTCCGGAGTTCAACGTATGCCGCTGATTTTGCGTCCCGTCCGAAGCGCGCTATCAGGTGCATGTTTAGCTGCTTCCCACAGAGAGTCTCTGCATGACCGAGACCGACCACAACGATGCAGCCAGTCTCGACCTCCCGATAGACTTGTGGAAGACTCTGGCACCCAGTTTCAGCGCGGCCAAGGCCGACCTCCGAGATGCAGCCAGTATATTGACTGCCCGATCTACCTTTGGAATACCGGGACGAAATCGCGACACGGCCGAGAGCGGCGGCCGCAACGGGGCAGCCAGTGCCGGCCGCCTGAGTCCGCAGCATTTTTTTCAAGAGACGTCGTGGTGTGCAATAGAGTGACCAACTCGAGACAGCCAGTGCCGTCCACCAGAGACGCTTCCCCCAGGCCGTCGCTCCATGTTGCATTGTTGTCCGGGCCGACCACCACGATGCAGCCAAGCCCGCCCACCAGAAACTTTGTCGCCAGCTTCGCGCGCGCGCAGTCATGACCGAGTGTCATGACCAAGAAAGACGCTGGCGCTACGGCACTACGGTGCGCTTCATCAGGATGAAGGCCAGACTCTAGGCCGAAACGTCGAAATAAACCACGTTGTGATCTCTCACGAAGGATCTACTGGACTATATATATATCATCATCATCATCATCAGCCTTACTACGTCCACTGCAGGACAAAGGCCTCTCCCATGTTCCGCCAGTTAACCCGGTCCTGTGCTTGCTGCTGCCAATCTATACCCGCAAACTTCTTAATCTCATCTGCCCACCTAACCTTCTGTCTCCCCCTAACCCGCTTCCCTTCTCTGGGGATCCAGTCAGTTAGTTACGCTTAATGACCAGCGGTTATCCTGAAAACGTTCTACATGCCCGGCCCATGTTCATTTCCTCTTCTTTATTTCAACTATGATGTCATTAACCCCCGTTTGTCTCCAAATCCACTCTGCTCTCTTGTTGTCTCTTAAGGTTACACCCACCATTTTTTTCCATTGCTCGCTGCGTCGTCAATTTAAGCTGAACCCTCTTTGTAAGTCTCCAGGTTTCTTAGGTTTCTGCTCCATAGCTAAGTACCGGCAAGATACAGCTGTTATACACCTTCCTCTTGAGGGATAGTGGCAATCTACCTGTCATAATTTGAGAGTGCTTGCCGAATGTGCTCCACCCCATTCTTATTCTTCTAGTTCAATATTGTGGTTCGGCTCTGCGGTTATTACCTGCCCTAAGTAGACATAGTCTTTTACAACTTCAAGTGCACTAATTAATCTGCAGAAAACGAAAGTAATGTACAACAAACTCGGAAAGGAGCAGCGCTTCGAGATAGGTATACCTATCTCGAAGCGCTGCTCCTTTCCGAGTTTGTTGTACATTACTTTCGTTTTCTGCAGATTAATTTTAAGACCCACCTTTCTGCTCTCCTTGTCTAACTCCGTATATATATATATATATATATATATATATATATATATATATATATATAGATATAGCTTCTGTCGTGCTTTATTTGCTACCCTTACCTCATTTTCATGCAATAATTTTAATCGGAAAATCAAAATTTTCCGTAAGTTTAATGTCCATTGGCAGCGAATCGCAAATCACATGGTCACGCATACATCAGTAAAATTAACAGAATTTCACCAATTAAGGTTACGACTGAAATGACTGCAATCCTACATCTTTTAGTGGCGTAAGGTCAAGTTAAGGCGCTTTCAAATCGAGATGACATGTTAGTGACAGCTGATATGAAACGAGCAGAGCAGTTGCATGTCAGCACTTGAACTGAGACCTTAACAACAGCCTAGAATCTACATGCGTCAAACTTTTTTGTTTTGTCGCAATACTTGAAAAATATCAGCTGACTTTGAACTCAAATCAAATGCTTTCATTTATGAGCTAGTATACTACGATAAAAAGGCCGCATTTAAAAGCTGTTGTGTGTTTAGAAAAAAGCTTTCAACAATTTCAAGTACTTCGTACTCAACTGCCTTAGATGAATAATCAAGCTACAGTAAGCATGAAAATGCTCTCTTCACGGCACCGATAGCCACATTATTATGGCTACACATGTGGCATCAGCTGTATTATTCTTTGACATCATTGGGTATCAGTGTTCGTGGCGGTACAGTGAGGACAAAGTAAACTGTTGTCCTAGCGTTGCTATGAGTGTCACATCTCTTTACTCAAAGCGTGAATAATCAAGTAACCATCAAACGAAGCATTTGAAGCCATGTGCTTGACCAAAGTTTTCAATTAAAATATGCTTGCAATGTAAAATAGGTTCATAATTATAACATCCAATTACCACATAAAACACTGTTTATACCCTTTCAATGAAAGCCAATACCAAAACTTTGTCCGCCAATACAAGCGTACCACGTGTCTGCCGCTAATGCACTGCTTTTTGCATAAGGCTAGTGAGCTGTGCAATCGTTTTGCCTTGTCTGTAGCTAGTGAGTTCTGAAATGGTTTGTCTATCACTACCGGATCATCTCCTGATGTTGTTCAAAACGTACCGCACGTGCAAAGACCTCAGAAATTGAGGCTTATTTTGCGCAGGTATGCCGAAAAATTATTCAGTTTTAGAATTTCGGCAGCCCCAAGTGTCCCCGTGATAACCTTCTGCTTTTGCCACCCCCATTTATAGAATCATTTCCTTTCTCAGGAAGCGACTGAATCACGCGACGTAGCCCTGAAAAGTGGCCATCATACGAAGTATAAATGGATTTCAGGACACTGTGACCTACATGGAAACGAGTGAACCGATGTTTATCGTGAACCAAAGATGGCTCACGATGGCGCCGAAGTGTTGACTATTTAGTTTTCACGACCGGATACTAACTCAGTTGTGTTCACACTCCTCCGAGAAACTACAGCAGCATATTGGTCCTCACCAAGTCACCATCACTGCTGTCTTCACGAACTTGACCCAAATAGACACGCTAGATTACCGCCAACCATAAAAAGAGGCAGCAGAAGCTTATTTCACTAGTTACGATTAGGTGTGACGTTAACTCGTCGTTACCTATAACTTATCGGCCATGCAGACAGCCCTAATTGTGAGGCCTGTGCCACCCCTGAGACAACTGAATGTATCTTGTGTGTCTGTCCACGATATATTGTGCAAAGAAATTTGATGGCCACCGTCTTCATGAAATGTACCAAGCCGCAAGTTTTCGAAAAAGTTCTGTTGGAACCACCACCTCGTCATCAGCACAATATTTTGAAAGTGCTGACCGAGTTTTTAATAGATACAGAACTCGACAACAGACTATAAATGATCCAAAGTCTTGCTTCATTACCACTTTCCTCATAATCATTAACATCTTCCCTCTCTACTTTCTTTTCCACCCTCTCCCCTTCCCTAACGCTCAGTAGCAGGCTAGAACACAGATTCAAGCTGAACTCTAAGCTGTTCTGCATCAATAAACATCTCTCTGTTCTCTGTTGTTAGTGCCATCAGTGTCAATAACAGATTTGTGTTATTCGACATTCCGAATATATGTTTGGCGCATGATCAAAAGGCGATAAGATTTCCACTGCGTAAAATTAGTCCCACGCACGCAATCGACGCCAAAAAAATAGCAACCATCCAGGATGAAGTCCTTCAATATTTCATTTCATTCGCGTTAAGTCCAGGCCAGAGCATTATAAAAAAGTGCGTTCGTAAGAAGATAAGATGACATTTTAATGAAAAACGCTCAACATGAGATGCAGTCACTTGACAAATGGAAAAACAGATTATTGAAACAAGGCTGCTTCTTAGGTTCATTTACTTGAAGTAGCAGTACGTCTTCCCCACTGCGGTGCGTATTCGTCGTTTGTGAACGTTTCTTTAATGTAGTTGCCATGAAACGACACAGCTCTTCAGCGTGTAAAGGTCACATCAAGAATTTTTTAATATCCAAACTACGTCCGAGCAGCGTGTCAGTGCCCCTTAAAAATGGATCTCACCGCAGCAAGAACAAACCAACTGACGTGACATTATTTTCCCAACTGGTAGGCGCTGACTCATTACATTTAGGATGTTCTGCATTGAATGCAATTTAGAAAAACATCCTGTCTGCTACAGATCCTGTTCTATTTTATTACATTGCTGTTCTATTTTATTATAGTCACATTGGCATTTTTCTTATTGGAGAATGCATGTTTCTAGTGTGTCGCGCTCACAGTTGGTCTCAAGATGGAAATACATGTTCTGAAATGACAAATCGCTTATCATTGTACGTTGACGAAGTTTAGAAGCATGAGCAAGGCACTGCTTAGACTTCTTCAATGGAGCACCGTTTTCGGTAACTATATCTGGTATTACTCAACCTAGTATAAACCTGTATGCACTGTGAAAGTTAAAGAGTTTATATAATCATATCTACAACTCTGGCAGCATGTAATTTCTGTTACCACGGGCTCTTGAAATAAATAGACATATACGTTGACCAATAATATCTGCCAAGGCGTCACCAGTGAGTTTAGATAGATATCTTTAGAATAAGATTGCTTAACTACGCAAAAAACGTGGAAGAATGCGCAGTTATCTTTATAATAAATTACAAACTTTCTAAATAGTCTATTATTTGTGTATGTGGAATTAATTGATCAGATCAATACAAAGTAACGCATACGCAACAGTCTTTCTTCGGAGACTTTTTGATTGACAATCATCTTTGAAAATGTAGACAAGAAACTCGTGATGAATATTGTACCCTTCGTTAAGAATTGCTCACTCTTCTCTGTATGCTAATCACAATCAGTATGTGTTTTTGTTATTTGGTTGCCTTATTTTCATGCCACAATGTTTCCAGATGGTTTGACGGCAGCAGTCATTCCCACCACGTTAAATATATTGAGGAATAAAAAAACCACCAGGTCCGCGTGAAGCGATTAGGAAAGTCACAGCGAAAGCGCGAACAGCGGCCTTTCAGAGCCTTTTCTAAAACTCTTTGGGTAACTGCTACAAAGTGCACTTGCTGGGTACCTACTCCACCATAAATACGCATGTTTTTTGTAGTAGGCTGGTAATCACTACGCTATCCTTTATCAGTCTTCGGAGAAGTGTGGTATCCGCTACACACTTGCAAGCATTTTTGTGGAAATTTTTATGCAGTGGCGGACGACGATGAAGGATTATGACTGAAGTGGATAGCACCGCAGTTAATGGTCCTTCAAAAACAAGCTTTTGTGATGAGTTTTAGCATTGAACAACCCCCTTGTTACGTAATTGGCATTGCGTGACGCCTAGTTGTTCTTTTGCTGTTCTAAAACGTTTTAATACTCATAATAACGTGATTACTTTCTGGACATCAAGCCTGCCTAAGGCAAGCTTGTGAACTAGGCCCAAGCATCGGCCGGGGGGAGAGAGAGAGAGAGATAAAGATGCAAGGAAAAGCAGGGAGGTTGACCAGATGCACATCTGGTTTGCTACCCTGCACTGGGGAAGGGATAAAGGGGAGAAAAGAGGTTGCAGAAAGATGAGAAAGTACACACAATCACAAGCACACTCGGGGAGCACACACAGTCTACAGGCGGTCGCTCAGGTTTGTTGACTTGAGGTAAAGTAGCAGTGCTTTTGTTGCTTTCTGCGCAACTGAGGCAGATGCCCAAGGTCCTAGTATCTTCGGCACACAAAATGGTCCGGGGTCAAGTCGATTCAAAACCATCCGGAGCTGGCATCGCTGTGTGTCGTAGCAAGCGCAACTGCACAGGACGTGTTCGATGGTCTCTTCAGCTCCGCAGTAGTCGCATGTAGGAGAGTCTGCCATACCAATGCGAAAGGAGTACACCTTTGTAAATGCAACACCCAACCAAAGGCGGCATAACAGTGTCGCATCGGAGCGGGAAAGTTGTGATGGTAGCTTTAGCTTGAGTGAAGGATCCAGTTCATAAAATTGACACCTTGGAAGCTGGTAGACGACCAGAACGTGCGTGTGAGATCTCGAGCCAGCAGGTAAAGTTGTCTTGCTGCATCATTCCTTGATAGAGGAATCGGGACTACACGGGTTTCTTCATGGGCTGAGCGGTCTGCATCATCGGCTAATTGATTTCCGGTAATACCGATATGTCCAGGCAGCCATTGATATATAATATCATGCCCTCGTGCAAGAGCTTCATGATGGCAATGTCTTATTTCTTGTACCAGTTGGTCATGACTCCTCCTACGCATGACAGAGTGCAAACTCTGAAGCGCGGCCTTCGAATCACAGAATATGACCCATTTTTCTGGATAAGGGCTGCTTTACAATATCTCGTTCAAACATCGGCCGACTCCGTGGTATGATACTGGGGGTACGCAGCAGACCCAGGTTCAAGCCCCAGTTTGCGCCATGTACTAAGTTTTTTTTTTATTTCGTAGGATAGCGGTTACAGACACCGGCGGCAGCGTCGACGGTCAACTACGGCACCGCGCGTTACCTGAGTTGTGGTCTCACAACACCTTTCGCCGTAACAATCCCCACCATCTACCGCCAAAGGGAACCATGCAGAATTCGAATGAGCAGGTGCTCACGTTTATACTGGCGATAGCCTTGACTTCGGCTCTAAAATCACGGCTTTGCACAGGGGTCGAAACGTGGGGAGGCACAAAGCACGTAGTGATAGGCCGGTGTTCTCTACTGAAACATGCCAGTCGCTGCTAATGGAAAATGCGAAACCGAAGACTCCGACTGGACACAGAGACCCGCAGCCCGCAGCCGCGATTTTTTAAATGCGGAGCATTTCTTTGCCGCACGATATCGCTTTTTGGCGTTGGCCATGGCGCCGTCCACAGCATAACAGCGTATGCATGACTCTCTTTGTTTCCTCTCTCTAACAGCTGTGCCTTACTCCCTCCACTTCTGTCTCACGCTCCCCTTGTGACCAAGCGTGCGTTAGCAGGGTGCGTCTGCTAACGCACGCTAACCACACAGCCACTGCGTATACGCCCTCTGTTCTCTCTCTCCACTCTTACGCTTTCCCGCTCTCTTCCCTTGCAACGCCGACGCAAGCAGCGTCAGCTAACGAGTTTCTCAATATAAAAAATTGGCCCAGTGTGTGTATGTTCTATTGCAAATGTTGTCGAAAGGCGTTATTCTTGTGTCCGGAGACAGTGAACAATACGTTTATTCGATGTTCCGCGCGAGAAAATCGGTGACTTATAATCTGGACGCGCTGCGTTTGAGAGTATCGATACGTGCAGAGAAGGCAAAGGAACGCATCGAGGCAAGTTAGACACGAGCCCTATATGGCAGTTATCTTCGAAAACGAAGACAGGCGTAAGCGCCCGTCTTGGAGGCGATAAGGTGTTTAAGGACCAAACCTCATAAGCGCGAAAATGCACGCGACAGCGACGAGCGATGCGACGTAGATCGTCTTCGCACGATCAATCGCTAGCGCAGGCAAACCTCATTCACGCGACGTCTTCGGCGAGCGAATTCCACTGTTGCTGGCATGAGGCTGTCTACTCGCACCAAGAAAACCGCATAGCGAGCGGTATGCAATTTAAAAATAAGATATATTGTTGTGTAATGGAACGGAAAGTGTTTATGAATGACTTTCAGCACTTTTTTTATATGCACATGCGTAACCATTGCGTTATTTCTTGTTGCGCATACGTGACTAAGGCAGGATCACGTGCACCTATGTAGTCTTTGTCTTTTCCGGTTTTTCGCTATTGGCTGCTTGAGCCCAGCACTTCCGGGCGATGAGCGACGGTTTCCAAATCTGGAGAACCAAGCGATCCCGTGAAAACGAGCACGCGACACGTCGCGCGAACGCCCTGTTTCGTCGCTCATAGCATCGCTCGTCGCTGTCGCGTGCATTTTCGCGCTTATGAGGTTTGGCCCTAACGCAAAGCGCCGAGCAGGCGCCGCCACCACGTCGTCTTGGCAAAGCGTTGGAAACACAATTTTTGAGTATCGTGCTGAGCTCTCAGCGCAGCGTGATAAACGCTATATTCTTTTGAATTAGTTATGTATGCCTTCTCTAGTATAAAAACACACTTACAAAATATTGTCGTGTCATTATGATGCCTCAGATATGCGCAATAATTGTTTTTAAATGCGAAGCATTTCTTAGCGAACTTCGGTGAGTTTGAGCGTATCTATCTATCTATCTATCTATCTATCTATCTATCTATCTATCCTATCTATCTATCTATCTATCTATCTATCTATCTATCTATCTATCTATCTATCTATCTATCTATCTATCTATCTATCTATCTATCTATCTATCTATCTGTCTGTCTGTCTATCTATCTATCTATCTATCTATCTATCTATCTATCTATCTATCTATCTATCTATCTATCTATCTATCTGTCTTTTCTATCTGTCTGTCTGTCTGTCTGTCTGTCTGTCTGTCTGTCTGTCTGTCTGTCTGTCTATCTATCTATCTATCTATCTATCTATCTATCTATCTATCTATCTATCTATCTATCTATTTATCTATTCTATCTAGGTGCGACGCGTCCACGATTTGGGCCATTGTGGCCTCACTGTTGGCAGTAACTTGGTAGTTCAGGCCTCCAAAGTGCAGAACGCAGTACACTTCTTCGATTCCTATTATTGAAGACGTCACGCCATCGACGTCTTCGGGACTACTCCCCTCAGGGACGACAACGCTGAAGGCGAAAGCCTTCTTAGGTGGCTGGCTTGCCATGATGGGCGACCACCAGCCCAAGGACGCCCTAAACCGTGCACAAGCCTTGCTTCTTGGTCACCAGCTACAGATACTGCACAATCGATCTTAGCCTAACTCGAAAACTACACTCAGCTGCTGGAAGGCTTCTGGTTTTAGGCACCAGCGTACCCCAAGAAAGACTATCACTTTTGAAAACTTACTGCTCGTGCTGTGCAATTGTTCACTGGCCACTGAATCTTCACCTCCTAGGTAGTGCCGGTAGAATATCTAGTTCACTATATGCCGGTAGAAGATTTCTCCTGCGCATTGTTGAACAATAAAAAATAAAAGTTGACTGCAAGTCTCTGTGTCCAATCAAAGTCTTCTGACGCTCATTACCCATTATCAGCGATTGGCAATAAACAGCAGGAAACATCGATTCATTCTGCGTGCTTTACACCTTCTCAAGTTTCTCTCCAGTGCAACGCTGCGATGAGCGCCACGCCAGCGTCAACGTCGCTACCGCAGCTTCACATCTATACATTGTACTTTTTTGCAGGAGATGGTGCAATATTTTGTTCAACAACACACAGGAGAAATCTCTCACTGGCACACCCTTTAAAGTAAAAATCGTGTTACTATATATACGGTACGGCCAGTGAACGGTTGTGAAGCCCGATCAGCCGGTTTTTCTTAATCGGGAAACTTTTTCAAAGAGAAAGGGGAGCACGGGAGAGGAGAGGGAGGGGACGCGCATGCGCCATAAAAGTATTCACATCACACCCCCTTTGAGCTCGACCATAAGATACTTCGCATCTAATAAATATGATGGAAAAGTGCAACAGCATTGAATTTGCTCAACGCGTGCTTACTGCTTTGTCACTGGACGACATTTCTGCACAGCTTTCAATACGAGCACGCGTCTTGCGGGATTAAAATAAGTTTTTTCGTTTCATTCCGTTTAATAAGAGAAACAGTACTTGTTTATTGATGCTTTAGATTACGTTAAAGAACCCTATGTTGATTAAACTTTATTTTCGTCCCGGCATGTTTGTGGTCCGGGCTAGACCGCACAAGGGGGTATCGGGAGACCTTGTCTCTGTGTGGTCTTGAACCTCTGAGCTTAGCAGCACAAGCCGCCACTGCTCCCGGAGGACCTCAGGAGAACTTGTTGATAAGTTGGGGCATTCCCATAATATATGTTTTAAGGCGCCTTTTCTGTTACACATAGCTCACATTTATTGTCCGGGTATAAGTGTGGGTAGCTTCTGTGGAGGTGCACAGGGTTCGGGTAGCAGTTCGTTTGTAGCTGTCGGTATTCCGACGCTTCTTGCCTGTTTAGACTCGGGTGAGGTGCGGGAAAGACAGGCCTTGCTTCTCTGTAGTGTTGCATGTATTCGTGTAGCTTGTAAATCGGTCTTGTG
>NW_023612580.1:0-43361 GCF_013339725.1 Rhipicephalus microplus
ACCTCACTCAAAGGAAAAAAAAATTAGGCCATTGTCAGGATGCAACGTCACAGAAGGCCCTACAGGTGCTACTGCACTTTTTTGTGATTGACCGACATTTCTGAACGATTTTAGCCAGAACGACCTTCCTGTGTGCGAGTGCGTGCGTGCGTGTGTGTGTGTGTGTGTGTGTGTGTGTGTGTGTGTGTGTGTGTGTGTGTGTGTGCACGCGTGCGTGTGCATGTGTGTGTGTGTGCGTGCGTGTGTGTGCGTGCGTGTGTGTCTGTGTGTGTGTGCGTGTGTGTTTGTGTGTGTGTGCGCACGCACGCGTGTGTGCGTGTCGCACGCACGCGTGGTGTGTGCGTGTGTGTGTGTGTGTGCGTGCGTGTGCGTGTGTGTGTGCGTGTGTGTGTGTGTGCGTGCGTGTGTGTGTGTGTGCGTGCGTGTGTGTGTGTGTGTGTTGTGTGTGTGCGCATGTATTTTGTCAACTTTATTTACATCCTCTTTCTTGCCTCTGCTTTCGCACCCCAGTGCTGGGTAGTAAACCGAATGCGTGTATCTGTTCAGCCCTTCCGGCCTTCCTCTTCATCTGTCATATCGAAAATTGGTGGAGCTTTAAAATGAAACCACAAACGCACACACACCCTACATATAGTCGTTCATTTAATACTGTTAGAACGAGGTTTTGAGTTATTGTTTTATTGTTGTTGTTTCTCCTGACTTGCGCTAAATACCCAACGAGTTTCATTCGTCACTTTTCATTGATATTATGTCTGCTTCTCCTTTAATTCTATTTGCAGATCAAAAATAAAAGAAACATACAGAGGCTTCCCTGAGTACGCATACAGTATGCTTCGTGTGGACATTAAAGGTGATGCGCCGGGATTGCTATATTGGATGCGGGTGCATCAAATTGATACGGAGATCCGCGGTGTCTGGAGTGATTGCGCCATTCGACACAAACATGAGAGCAGAAGCAGGAGTAAAGAGATAAGACGTTTTCTCATCGTTCCAGTGCCCCTCTGGTTGTTGCTTTGATACAGTGCGCAACATTTGTAATAGAGGCGGCTGGTGTCATTCGAGATGCGTTCCACTCTGGTCCTATGACTTTGAGATAAAAAAAACTTTTGCTGCAGTAAATATGACTCAGATCAGAGTAGAAGAAGTAAAACAATACATGTCAATGAATGAAAGCAAAACAATCACTAAGACGTCACCTTCGTCGGTTGGCACACATACGCTTGATGCATAATTTCTCCTGGTCTCTTGCCAAACAACGGGCATATACTACAATGCTTGCTTCGACTTTCTACGGCATTGCTGTTTACGTACATTTGATCAACGATAGTAGCTTCAAACATAAGCCGTTCGTCGAGGCACTTATGTAGCATTACCCAAGCCTCGAACACATCCTGCTCTTTGCTTTTAGATTGAATCATCGCTGCACGGGCCGTAATAAAGCAGCGTCTGTATTTTGTGTCCATGCGTGCGCGTAACACAATGCTAGCTCTTCGTTGATGGGTTGAATACTCCTTTGTAATTTACTTTCTGGTGATAAACTACAAAGATAATCCTGAAAAAGAAGAACAATGCTGTAAGGTTGCTTGACTCACTCAGCAATGAGTTTCCACGAAGAGTTAGTAAGTTGTGTCACATGACGCGGAAGGCCATAATTCAAGTTCACAATCTACAATAAGGCCAATTTATAAATGAAGATGTCGAAAGAAAGAAAGGAAGGGAAAAAAAGAAAGAAAGAAAGTAAGAAAAAAGGAAGCAAAGAAGGAAAGAAAGAAAGAGACAAAGAAAGAAAGGAAGAAAGCAAGAAAGAATAAAAAGAAAGAGAGAGAGAGAGAGAGAGAGAGAGAGAGAGAGAGAGAGAGAGGAGAGAGGAGAGAGAGAGAGAGAGAAAGAAGGTGTAGACTATATCACGTTTCGTGGTGCATCGTTTATTTATTACGAGGACTTATTTCATGGAATCGGGTATAGTGAGGTGTGATGTTACCGCAAGAGCAGTGCGCGTTAGTCCAGGTGTCCCAATTGATTTAATAATTCGTAAGCAGTCCGGTGTGTGAGAAATTATGTTCCACTTTTCAATGAAAAATATCTAATAAGATCCATATCTCTGGCTTTTTATTCCGTTCTTCTTTCATCCAAGAGTTTCTGGAACGACAGCGTTATTTTGTGCTTAGAAAAGAAAAAAAATTCTTTGAATCGGAGTTGTACTTGCTCCGCTAGATGGAAGCAGCAAGCTCCCTTTGACTGCCAACAGTATAAGCACATCCAAGGAGGACATCTGCTTTACAACGAGCCACTGCATTCGATACAACTCTGTATTTTCTTGAGAGTCTAGTATGGAAAAAGTACTGAAATTCGGGCATATACGCGGCATCCCTGCTGTTTATTCTTGATTCTTGTCCTATTTTCGCCTTGAGTAGGATTGAATACCGGGTAAGATGGCAAAAATTCATAGTAGAGGCACAACAACGAAAAAAAAAAGCAGAGTGGACACAAGAAGGAGCGCTGACTTTCAACTGAAATCTGTATCCGAGAAACGAACATCGTATATACAGAATCTGCGCATGCTCATACAAGGCAAGAAAACTCGGGATGACATTCGTCGCTAGATACAAGGAAACCAATTTTAGCACTGTTAACTATTGTAATAACCTTAAGATCCATGCATCTGCACGAACTGAATCATGACGACTGGGGGATGCACGGGAGAGTCAATTCACCCGACCACTCATGCATGGCAATGAGTGGCAACGCTCGTGCATACAGAACATCAAAAGCGTAGCAAGAAATTTGTGTGTGTGTGTGTGTGTGTGTGTGTGTGTGTGTGTGTGTGTGTGTGTGTGTGTGTGTGTGTGGTGTGTGTGTGTGTGTGTGTGTGTGGGTGAGGGCGGGGAATTCAGTCATACTTTATGTACGTGTTTGTGCGTGCGTTTGGGTTTCCCCCACATAGGATGTCCCAGTTATCACGCAGTACAACTAAATAAAAGACAAACGACATTACGTGAAGCTATCCTATAGTGCAAATTGTTCCGCCTTCCCAGTATAATGCGGTGGCTGCTACTATTTTCCTCGTTATTGAGAATTCATTATTCATAATTATTTTCGTAACATTAAAAGCTCATCGAATTTTCAAAACGACAATGAGGCATATGTGTGCATCTTCAAACGACATCTGTCTGTGGAACTTTCAACAACGTAGTAATTGCGTGTTCATTTTTTCTGCTAATAAGGAAAGCCCGCAAAATATGAACAACATGTGACTGCGCTACCACCCTCAAAAGAGAGCAGCGCCCTCAAACTTCAAGTAACCATTTTGCATCTGATTCGTTACCAGAAACAGCGTTCCGCACATTGGCAAGGGTACAGGTCAGCCGCCAACAACATATACGCTGCACTTTAGAAAATATTCCTTGCACTGTACGTCACTATCATTATCCATATTTAAGGGCCAACTGTTCTGACTAATAAAGTGGTCTGCGCAGTGTTCTGGTTACAGTCTGGCTGTGTAAGATTGAAACGGTGTCTTTTCGAACAGTAAGTGACGGATACAGAGATCCATACCTTGTTCGTTCTGCTTTCTCTTTTTTTTTCATTTATACTCGCTACCTATAAGTGAACTTGTTTAAGGACCGCTGCTTCTTGATGAGCGCAGTGGTATAATCACGTGTTATTTTAAATGCGAAGAATTTTTGACGAAATTTGGTGACTTTGAGCGTATCTATGCCCTGCCGCGTGGTCTAGAGGCTACGGTACTCGGCTGCTGACACACAGGTCGTTGGATCGAATCCCAGCTGTGGCAGCTGCATTTCCGAAGAATGCGGAAATTTTTTAGGCCTATGTGCTGTTGCGAAAGCGGCGACGCCAACACGGTCCCGATGGCGCCACTGCTTCCAACTCCGCCGGGAAGGTCACCAGTCGTTTGGTAGCGTATGTTTATCAGCTCGCGACTGCTTCTGCGCAGAGCTGATAAGACGAGCGGACGAGACGACGGTGAGTTAACAAGGTTTATGTACAGCATATATACAGAGGCGTTACAATTTCGGCACTGGGGCCGACAGAGACTCGAAGAGCCGAGCTCTCCTCTCTAACACATAGATCAGCCTTTCGCCTAAGACCGCCGACTCATACACATGTCGGCTCTCCGACATGGGGACTCCTCTCTCAGGACCGCCGATCGCGACGCGCCGCAGGGCTTCTTTTATTTGCACCGGGTCCAACCAAAAAGTCCATCAGAAGCGCCGCTGGTCGTCAGGGCAGGTTCCGCCAATGGGGCCGCCGCGCCATGCGTCAGACCACCAGCACGAGGACGCCGGCTCGCTGTCACGTGCGCAGCTGACTCAATGCACGTGGGCCAGAGAAGCGCCGCGCGTGTTCACGCCGTTGAGATGTTCGCGTCAGGCGGACTGCGGGCTGGCCTTGACCCAGATTGCCTTTTTCAGAGGCACGGACGTTTGACGAGGACTCGCTGGCATAACAGCACCCCCCGCCGCCAGACAATGCACCGGAAAGACGAGCTGCTTCCACGGGGCTCGGATGTCAGGTGCGCTCGTTCGCCAGGTCCCTCCCGGTTCGCCTCCAGGGCCATGGGGAGAATACAGCTCCAGACTGTTCCGGGAACACGTCCCATTTTTGACGACGGATCCCAGCTCCACTGGCTTGTCGCCACAACTTGTCGACCAGCTTCACTCGTCTCTTCTGACCATCTTCGGTTTCAGCACTTGTCGATGGTTCTGCAACTTGCCAAGAACGGATCGACAACAGACAACACACGACACAAGCAAGTGCCCTCGGTCACCCGACAGAACACCAGACCAAGTATAGTACAACATATACCTATCTACGTGTCTATCGGAATTTTGTTCCCTCTACATCAAGAGGCACATGTGGGACACAAGACTCTTAAAATGACAACTCAATTTTTTTTCCCACGTACAACAACGTAACGAATTAGAATACCACAAAGTTGGCCCCTTGAGATCACTCTGAACGAGAGCGCTCAGCTCAGGTCATGATGAGGTCAAAATTTTGCCCCGAATCGCCAGCGAGAAACCGAAAGGTTGAGAAGGTACTAACTAAACGCACTGCTCAATGCACTTGCATTAGCGTTTACCTTTCTCTTTTTTTTTTCTTTACCGAACGTCAAAGTTGCGCTGTGGAGCAACATGCTCCACCTCAGTAACCGGCCACTTTTAGGCGACGATACCTATGCGGCACCAAGAGCGGCTCACACTTGCGACGTTGCACAGGGGAACAACGATACGGCTTGCTACGGATTGACTCCTCACCGCTTAGCTCGATATCGTGTTCGATCCCCCTCGTATTTCCGGGGCGGTCCGAAAACACGTCTTCAAACTCGGAACCAATCTTTCTCAGGTCCTCTTTCTCAGGTCCTCCTTCACTTAAGCTAGGCTCTAGGTTTATCTGCTCCCGGATTACTTTCGATCCCCCTTCAATTTCCTCACTAGAACTCAAAATTTCTGCTTCCTCTTCCTTTGAAGTATTCAACAACAGATTTACGACCGCTTGATGTTGAACGTATGGTTTCATCAAGTTGTAAATTTGATGAAACCATACGTTCAACAGGCCGCCTTCCTAATTTCACTTCATAATTTGAATCGCAAGGCTTCGATAATACTGTGGCGGGCCCTTCCCAATCAACCTCAAGCTTGTCCCTCTTGGACGGCTGCAGCAGCATTACCTGATTATCAACTTCAAAAGCACGCTTCTTCACCGATTCCTCGTAGTGCTCCTTCGACAGCACTTTTGCCGCGTTTTTCTGGCTTTCCACTAGCGCTTCAATTTGGCTTTCCACTAGCGCTTCAATCGAGAGATCCTCACTCTGCTCTCGAATGAGCGTCTCTCGATCAACTCTCGGCAGCTCGCTCCAACTTTCCGCTACAGGCGAGAGCGTTGCAGCCCTCTCGCTCTGACTCAATGGCGCCATGTCGTCTCCCCTTTCTCCGGAAACCGCGCCGGTCGTGTCGGCGACGGGCCGCTCGCGTGACTGCTCACATGACTCATGCGGAAACTTTCCTTCTGGGGTTCCGTCGACCCGCCGACAAGGTCACTTGAGAGTTCACCGCATGGAACCAGGTCCAGCTTCCGCGAAAGCTTTCGCGCTTGCGATCGCGTGAGGGCCATGCACGCAAAGTTGGGGAAGAACGATTTGCCCTGCTCTTTGAGGAGCTGCTCCGAGTTGTTGGAGAAAAGATAAGGAAAACGATCGTTCAGCGCGGCAGACACAGCCGCTTCGGTGCGAAGCTTACCGAACGGGCCTTCAATGACAACGGTGGCGATTGGTAAGCGAACACTCTGCTCCTCGGCGACTTGCCTGATCCACGCGCATTCTCCTGTGAAGTCATCCGGAGACACCAATGAAGGATGGACAACATCCATGGTTGCCGCTGAGTCTCTAAGTGCTCGGCACGTTTTCTCATTCACCCTAATTTCTTGGAGATACGGCTCCAACAACCGCATGTTTTTTTCTGATTCTCGGATTGTTGCGAAGGCAAACTTTTCCTGACAGTTTCTCGCGATGTGTCCTTCCTTTTTGCAGTTGTAGCAGATTAGCGGCTTCCGTTTGTTTTCCGATTCAAATGCCTGTGTGGTAGAAACCTTACTCGATTTCTCCGCTTCTGTTTGCCCTTCCCCTACACTGTCCTCCGTAAGAGACGGGTCCTTTTTGAAATTACGGTGCGGAACGGGTTTCCGTTGATCAGGTTTCCTTGAAAAGCCCTCTTTCCTTTCATCCTTTTCAACGCGCACTGCCCTGCTATGCAACTTTCGGCGAGTATAATACTCCTCAGCTAACTCAGCTGCCTTATTTAACTGTACTTCCCCAAGTCTGTCCTGCAGCCAAAGTCTGACATTATCCTCGATGCAGCGGTAGAATTGCTCCAATGCAACGCATTCCACCACTCTATCGCGGTCGTCATAAACACCTTCGCCCTTGAGCCATTCAATTAAATCGGTTTTAAGACGAAACGCGAAGTCAACGTGTGACTCATTCCCCTTTCAGCATACCGGAACCTTTGCCTGAAAGCCTCGGGTGACAACTTATAACGTCTCAAGAGCACTTCCTTAACCTCGTCATAGCTCTCAAACGCTTCCCTCGACAAGCAAGTTATCGCGTCGGACACTGCGCCGGGAAGAAGAGCTAACAGGTTCTGCGCCCAAAGAGACCGCTCCAAAGCGTTTCGCTCACAGACGTGTTCAAACTTGACGAGATACTTCGCCATGTCCTCGCCTACTACGAACGGTGGCAGTTGATCCCGAATTCTAATACCGCTGACCTGAATCGTCGGAGAAGCTGCGCTAGGCGCCTGCGAACACTGTAGGATTGCCAATTCTATTCGTTTCATCTCGAGGCGCTCCTGTCTCTCGGCCTCCTCGCGCTCGCGACGTTCTCGCCTTTCAGCTTCTTCACGTTCGCGAGCTTCTCGCCTTTCTTCACGTTCGCGAGCTTTGCGCCTTTCTTCACGTTCGCGAGCTTCGCGCCTTTCAGCCTCCTCACGTTCGCGAGCTTCTACTTCTCGCCTTTCAGCCTCCTCACGGCGTGCTTTGATATCCACCCAGGCCTCATCGACTTCCTCAGCCGACACTCCCTCATCCTTCATGATCTCAAGGATCGCTTGCTTTCGTTTCGCACGGCCCAAAGTAATGCCGAGTTCCTCACAAATTTCGATGAGTTCCTTCACTTTAAGGTTCTCCATCGTTCACACTAGCCTCTTGCTGTTTGCCCCTGTTAAGAATCTACTTGCCGTACCCACTATAAGCCTACCAGCAAGACGCGCAAGCAATTTTTCACACTCCCGTGTTTACCCCCTCCGCATTAACTTTGGTTTCAAAGCGCTTCGACTTGGCTTGAAACGATCAAAGCTCACTTCAATGCTTCACACAGCCCATCTCTAAACTACTACAACCTGAGCTAGAGTAGTCTGGTGAACTGAGGGGAAAACATCAGGCACTCACCGCATCGATGTCGCTGACGCCGGCCGATCCCGCAGCTGCCAACCACTGTTGCGAAAGACGGCGACGCCAACACGGTCCCGATGGCGCCACTGCTTCCAACTCCGCCGGGAAGGTCACCAGCCGTTTGGTAGCGTATGTTTATCAGCTCGCGACTGCTTCTGCGCAGAGCTGATAAGACGAGCGGACGAGACGATGGTGAGTTAAACAAGGTTTATGTACAGCATATATACAGAGGCGTTACAATTTCGGCACTGGGGCCGACAGAGACTCGAAGAGCCGAGCTCTCCTCTCTAACACATAGATCAGCCTTTCGCCTAAGACCGCCGACTCATACACATGTCGGCTCTCCGACATGGGGACTCCTCTCTCAGGACCGCCGATCGCGACGCGCCGCAGGGCTTCTTTTATTTGCACCGGGTCCAACCAAAAAGTCCAATCAGAAGCGCCGCTGGTCGTCAGGGCAGGTTCCGCCAATGGGGCCGCCGCGCCATGCGTCAGACCACCAGGCACGAGGAGGCCGGCTCGCTGTCACGTGCGCAGCTGACTCAATGCACGTGGGCCAGAGAAGCGCCGCGCGTGTTCACGCCGTTGAGATGTTCGCGTCAGGCGGACTGCGGGCTGGCCTTGACCCAAATTGCCTTTTTCAGAGGCACGGACGTTTGACGAGGACTCGCTGGCATAACAGTGCTCAGATTTAGGTGCTCGTTGAAAACCCCAGGTGGTCGAAATTTTCGGAGCCCTCCACTACGGCGTCTCTCATAATTATATGGTTGTTTTGGGACGTTAAACACCACACATCATCTTTATCATCATTGAGCGTTTCTATCTATCTATCTATCTATCTATCTATCTATCTATCTATCTATCTATCTATCTATCTATCTATCTAATCTTTTCTTTCTATCTATCTAGCCACCTATAGGAATTTAGCTCTCCTCGTCGTTTCGATAACGGTATCGATACCGAAATCGGTGTGGCATAACATGATTGTATGGCGAGCATAAACGACTAGCGATAACATGAAAATCATGACATGTATGTGATGAATGTCATGATTTACATTTCATGTTCTTGCTGCTCTTGCGGTGGTTTCGTTCACATGACATATTGCGAAACTGGTAGATATGACATTACTGCATGGTGAACACAAGTGACAGACCCTTACATGAAAATCGTGACATGCGTTTCATGTAACAACATGACTACGCGCCACGCTCATGATGCGCTGGCGGCCGTTTCGCTAGCTTCACTTATACCAAATTTGGTATTACTGGACGTGAATGAACGACGAAAGTATGATATTGGTGCAAACATGATAAACATGAGATGCGTGTCATGTAACAACATGACTACAAGCTTCGCTCATGATTCCCTCGCGGCCGTTTCGCTAGCTTCAATAGTGCAAACACTATAATCCTGGGATTCGTGTCATGTAAGAACGTGACATGTTACTTTATTGATGCGCTCGCGGCCTTTTCACAAGCTTAACACATACAAAATTGGGTATTACACCGCTTGAATAAATGACGAAGGTATGTGACTGGTGAAAATTATATAATAATGGGATGCGTGTCATGTAAGAACATGAGCACATGCCACACTCATGATGCGCTCGTGGGCGTTTCACTATAGCTTCACATATACCAAATTCGGTATTACAAGACGTGAATGAATGACGGAGGTATATGACTTGCGCAAACATGATAACCACGACATGCGTGTCATGTAAAACACTGATGCATGTTATGCTCACAGCACGCTCGCGGCCGTGTCGCTAGCTCCACATAAACCAAATTAGGTTTAACGTGACATGACGTGAAACGACAAAGGTAAATTACACGTCCAGACATGATAATCATGATGTGAAAGTCATGTACGGCATAATTTACGTCCGCCTCGTAACGTTGTGCTGATTTCAAATTGACATATCGATAGTATATTCTATAGACACTATAATATAAACATTCTTCATTTCGGCTTCACATATAATCGATTCCCACTCTACGTGGGATCTGCATTTTTTTACATATTTTGTCCGCTTTCTTTATTAACATAAAAAACGAGCACGCAATCAATATACATTTCTGAAAGTAGCAAAGACACATGCCATTTCAGTACGCCCACATCTGCCTCACTGGCATTTTCATAATTTGGTGGGCACTTGTAGAGTTCCAAATATAATGACAAAACTAATTCATTCTAAAAAACTAAAGATTGGTCGTGGTTAATAGAGGATACTGGGAAGAATATGCATTATGTCTGCTTTGTGTAAGGCCATTCTTTTTTTTTAATCGTGCTCCATGATACTTGGGGCACCCTGTACACGCAAGCAAAACGGAAAATAGTTGGGAAGGTGGGGGAAAAGACTTGAAACCCTCACTCCCCTCCCTGACTGCGTCCATGAAGCGTATACAATGTTTTATTGGAGAATACTCCTATGGGATGTTGCATTCGGAATTTCGTTTGCATCCATTATTACTGTTTTGTGGCACGTGAAATGTATTGCCAATGGTCCCTCAATTGAAGCAATAATAATACCGCAGTCCACATAGGTGAAAAAAAAAGGAAAAGGAAATATTTTGTTTTTTTCGTCCACAGCAGGCGTTCCACAAGGTTCCGTCCTGAGCCCCTTTCTGTTCAACCTGGTGCTAGCGGGGCTGCCGACCGCGATGCCCGCAGACAAGCGTTACCCCACGCAGTGCTCCTTGTACGCAGACGATGTGGCACTGTGGGTTAAGGGGCCTAGGCAAAACTTCACGGCCATAAGGCGTTCCCTGCAGCGCTCCTTGGATGCCGTCGTCTCTTTCTTCAAGGCAATCGGACTGAACGTTTCGCCCACGAAGACGGAGGCACTGCTGGTTCACCCCAGAGCCACTGCGCGGAGGGCCGTCCGAAGGCTTGTGCTAGGTGACCGACCTATCCCGTGGAGCGATGCAGTGACGTACCTGGGGCTAAGGATCGACCACCGCCTTACCTGGATACCAGCCGTTAAGCTCGCCGTCCTCAAGGCCACCAGGGTCGAGACTGCCGTAAGCAAACTGCTCAGCAGGGGCCAAGGGTGCACCTCACGGCTGGCTCTAAGACTCTACGAAGGGGCTGCAACGACAGCGCAAACTTATGCACTGCCCTTGGTGCAGCTAGCGCCACACCGCAAGGAGCAACTGGAGCGGCAACATCGCATGGCAATTCGGCGCTTCATGGGACTTCCCCGTCAGTCACCCATAGCTGCAACCCTGGCGGAGGCCCAGACCTGGCCTCTGTCACTCTTGATGCTACGACAGGCGCTGCATCACGTGGATCGCCTTCACAGGGCCCTCGGGGGCGCTGCCCTCCTTCGGAGACTGCGGAGCCGACCAGCGTCACGGATGGCACAGATCTGCGCTCTCTATGAAGAGCTGGTCCCCGATCCCCCCAGTCCAATCCAACCCCTCCACCACACCAGCAGCCTCTGGACGTACAATTAACTCTGGACAACCTCAGAAAAAGGCGCACACCGGCATGCGAGCTCCATCAGGCAGCCGTGGCGAAACTTCATGAAAGACTTAAGGGGCAGCTCCTGGTATTCACGGACGGGTCCGTTCGGGACAGCCCCCATTCGGCCGCGGCTGCCTGCGTCATACCATCGACTGGGACAACCATCCGCTGCCGACTTCCCTTTCACGCCAGCTCCACTGCAGCTGAATTGGCCGGCCTTCACTTGGCAGCCGACCACCTTGCTGCCACGTTACCCCAGTTGCCTGTGGCGATTCTGTGCGACTCCCGACCAGCCCTACAAGCGCTGCTCCAACCAGACCAAGCAGGCATAACTGTGGCGTTGCTGCACGCAAAACTGACCGCCATCAAAGAGAGTGGTGTGCGCCTGTCCCTCCACTGGCTTCCCTCGCACGTTGGAATAGCTGGCAACGAGGAGGCTGACGCCGCCGCTAAGGCAGCACACCACTGCGACACGCCAGTCACTAAGGCGGTAACCCAGTCGGATTACTCACGGCAGCGACTGCGGAAGCTCTTACCAACGGCCCACCCTGACACACGGGTGGCAAGCGGCCAACCTCCACCATCCCTTCCGGAGACCGGCCTGGACAGATGCGAGCGGCGGTTGTTGCTTCGCCTGCGTACTGGCAGCGTCTGGCCTGCGGCACGCATGTATTCCGCGGGTCGCTCTTCATCGCCAGCGTGCCGAAGGTGCGGTGATGACGAAACGCTGCAGCATATTGTTTGCTCCTGCCCTGACCTGGCCACTGAGCGTTGCGCACTGATAAGCCGCTATCGTCTGCTTGGACTACCTACCGAAACAATGGAAGACATACTTTTTCCCGCGCGCTCGAAGACGAAAGCCCTTCGAGCCCTCCTCGAGTTCTGTGCTTGCGCGGACCTCGCCGCCTTATAGACGGACTCTTTTCACTCGCACTACTGACTGTACTGACAAGACGTTCTCTTGCCATGACATTCACTTTTTCTTTCCTTCCTCTCTTCTTCCTATCATCTTTACTTCCCCTTCCCCGATCCCTAAAGGCGCTGAGCCGTGCCCCCGCGACGGGAGGCAGAAAATAGCGTCCTTTTTGTCTCTTCCTCTTTCATTAATCTCTCTCTCTCTCTCTCTCGTCTATATGAGTCACGTTCTTAGGAGGAGGAGGAGGAGGAGGAATGTTTAAGTGGAAAGACAGGGAGGTTAGCCAGTTCCTAGACCGGCCCCTGTGCTGTGGAAAGGGGTGATGGGAATAAAAGATGATGAAATGAAATGGCGCAAAGAGAGGGAGAGAGAGAAATTACAAAAAAAAAATTGCGACAGAGGAAAGGCAACATCAAAGAGTGTAATATACTCCAGAATTTCTTCAGAATTAACAAACCAGCCCAAGAACACGTTCCTATGAGCTACAGTTCTTCAGTTGGATCTGGCCTTAAATCGGGAAAAATAAGGTCGATGCATGTTCTATTTATATTTAGGCATCTGTAGAGATGTGTCTCTTGTAGATACTTCGACCACGCATGAATGTATGGTTTCTTACTATAATCTGGACTTGTACAAGGGCTTGCTTATAGGCTTTCGTGTTATGCGAACGTCGGTGGCTGCGTCGTCAGGTATGTTTCTAGGACGGCAATGCTTCATTTTCTGAACGTCTGTCGGGATGTTGACTAATTCACCTTTGGTTCTGTACTGCCCTTTGCCGTGCGTTGATGCCCGATGCTTACGAATGGTAGCCGCCGAGCGATTAATTAATTGCTGCTTACCGTGCTCTCGCCTCCGGGGTAGCTCGTTAAGTATACGTTGAGCCGCCGCATGCCGCGCTTTTTGTCTCCGAAGTAAGTATACTAGTAGCTTGTTATCGGCGTTGCCGCTGTTTCCTGGCGTCTCGATTCTAGGCTAGCTTGTTTCAAGGCATAAAGAGAATGCGTATATCAATCTAAGAAAAAAAAAGTGAAGTATTCGGGAGTAGTTCTGCTCACAGCAATAATCATCATTGGACTTGCTTGCATTTTCTTTCTTGAAATTGCTGCGCTGGCCACTTTCCTGTCGGGACTGCTGTTCACACTGATAACGCGCGCACCGTTCGCGACCGCGAACTGCCGGAACCGTGGGGATAACGCGAGACAAGTAGTCAAAGTAGATGACGATTATTGTTGCGTAGCAGAAACACTCCCCGAATACATGTTTTTAGACGGTGTAAAGAGAATATAGTAGACTTTTGATTGTGTGGCACGCACCCACGTTTATTCTTCATCGCCATCAGCTACAGCACAAAGTGCACACGAGATATGTAGCGGTTACCTGGCTTATCAGCAAAATGACAAATGGCATTTTGGGTACATCCCTACTCCACGAAACTTATACGGTGCGCGTATGGGGGTATACCTTGCATGTGCTGTGCAGGACAAGGGACAACGAACAAGCCTAGCTAGACCATATATTAGGTACTTCGCTCCCAAAAAGAAATGTCCTTATCCTGGAGGGCGATTCCTGGCTTATTGACAACAGTTATGCCCTGCATTCTGTGTTCTGTGGGCCTTGAAGATTTCACGTGTTAGCTGATTGCTGTCTGTCGTATACAACGCGTCTCAGCACAAACGATTCTGGGCTAACTAGCATCATTATCAGCTTTCTTGACAGCTTTCCGAGCAGGTGCAATATTTGTGATACGTTGAAACGGTGTGTTCAACATATTGAACCTGCTCGGAAATGATAGATTTGTGGGGTTCAACGTCCCAGAAAACCTGCTCGGAAAGCTTTCTTGACAGCTTTCCGAGCAGGTTCAATATTTGTGATACGTTGAAACGGTGTGTTCTACATCTGTACTAGAGTTTTCGACAACCACAAATTGAGAATGTGCGAGAAGTGACAGTCCAGACAAAGATGTCTGAAAAAACGCAGCGGTTGTAAGCCACAGAAGAAGGTGAACAAGAGCAAGAACAGCAGTTCGTTCATCAAAAGCCCTTCTTTCGTACTCGTTGTTTCGCGCTGTTATCGGTGGAATACCAGCGAGCCCCGCAAGAATCGTCTTTCTTAGGCGGAATATGTGCTGTCAGTTTGTTTTTTTTTTGTCGCATTAAAATATACGAAGCACACTCTGCTGCCTCGGACATACACATATGTACAGCATCACGATTTGTTCTAAAATTTATCTGCTAAAGAGGTTTCTTGTCTCTTTACGAAATGAGAGGATGTAGTGAATTGTGCTGCTTATACTTCAGTTTGCACACGTGCCGTGCTTAGCCTGAAATATAATTTGTCTTCCTTATTTGCGAACAGTAACATCCAAGGTAATACAGCCCCCCCCCCCACCTTTTTTTTTAATGAACGCAGTCATTTATAGCATTGATCATCTTTCTTTTTCTTTTTTGAAATGTACTCTTTGCAGATTCATGTCGCGTAAGCTCGGGAAGGTGATCCTGGTCGGAAACTGCCGTCTGCCACCCACCTGGACTAGCTCTCGCATTTCATTGTAACACACAAGGCTTCCTTGTGGTCTCGAAGCAAAAAGAGAGCTCCGTGACAAAGATCTGCCAGATAACTGTCGCATAAACTGTCCCGCCATATCTCATGCAAAGCACCTATCTGAGTCATTAGCGAAATTACGCCATCACAAATCTCCAACCTCCTCACTGCATGTTCCCGACCATAAGACTCCACTAGAGAACTGCAGTGCATGAGTGCTGGTGCATTTTTCAAGGCTCCGCAGAATTACGCTAGAGCGTGCATATCTGTTCTGCGCAATATGAAAGCGCCGTTAGCGATGTTCCGCTAACTGTACCGTCCCCTCGCACCGTCTGCTTTAAGTTTCCAATGCCCTTCAAGCGCGCTCCCAAAGTAATCCCGACCGCTCGTGCCTTCGCTCTATACGAGAGCATGCATTGACCGGCAAATGCACGCAAGTACGCGTCATACGCGCCCACATAAACCCTCTCTTTTCACGTCGGTTTCCCTGCTTCAGTACTCGAGTTTCTTTCAACTCCAGGCATTTCAATAATTTAGCTCCGTAAATGTGGATGGCCCGTGGATTACGCTCCGGGCGACTTCTATGAAAGAGGGATGCAAATTTTAATGGAAAGTGACGCTTAATAAGTTATCGTTAGCGGTCCCTTTTTGGAGGGGCTCCCGTCAGGTGTGCTCGTGAATAACCGGGGTATTTTCCGGAAAAGCCTCTGTATAATAAAGGTGTCTCCTACAATGTGGGATTAATTTAATTTCCCTAATCACCCGTTTTAGCTATCCATTTTTTGTGTTTTCTTTCCCTGTCGGGTTGTTAATCACGCCTAATTGGACTCTGCGCTAAGTATTCAATTCGGAATGTAATCACTGCCTTAGCCGTCGTAATGACTCTCTGAAACCGAAGAAATCCATTCACGGGTTTTGTCCCGCCGCGGTTGTCTATAGTGGCTATAAGGTACTCGGCCGCTGAACCGCTGGTCGTGGAATCTAATACCGTGGCGGCGGTGGCGGCTGCATTCACGATGGAGGTGAAAATGCTGTAGGCCCGTGTGCGCTTAGATTTGGGTGCACGTTAAAGAAGCTCAGGTGGTGGAAATTTCCGGAGCACTCCCTTACACGGCGTCTCTCATAATCATATGGTGGTGTTGGGACCATAAACCCCACATATCAATCATTATCAATTCACGGGTTTCGTTCTGCACTACAAAGCCATTGACAGTCATGGCTTATTCCACCTTCAGATGCACAAATGAAAATACTGCGCCAAACACAATGAAACCACGGTGGCCTAGCCTACAAAAAGGAAATAAAAAAGCATTAACAACTTTTCCTCGTCCTCCTTCTTCCTCCTCTTCTCTTTTCTTGTTCTAATGCTTTAGAACCCACTGAGTATTTTCAGAAGACTGCCAAATTTATAAAAAAGGGCACTTTTAACAAAAAAATGAGTTTGTATTATTCCAAGTATTGCGGAACTTTAGGTGTCATGAAATAAGCTATGTGCATTAAATTATTTGCCAATTATATGAGCACGCTTCGTAACTTCTCGTATCCAGGTATCAAGTAACTGGCTACTGACAAGAGAAAAGTTCTACATACTGCCAAGGTTATTGCATATCATTGACATGCCATAGATCCTGCATCTCAATAAAGTTTCGTATTTTGTTTCTTTCTTGCTGAGAAACTGAACGGAGCGCTTAATAATCGCAAGAAATGGCGTGTATTTCTAGGGATGGGTTGGGGGAGGGTTCACTTTTTGCTCTTCCTTTGATATTTTTTTTTACTCTGCATGTGTATATGTGCATGCACACTTGCTGATACAAGCACGAATATACACAAAGGTTAATTGACCCACCCCTGAAAAGAAATGTCTGGTAACCCCTGACGGGAAACGTTACCTGCCCACGTGTTCCGCTCTCGAGGTCTGCTCACGTGTGCATGGCACTAAACAGAAGAGACGATATCTGTGCCAGCGTGTTCGTGTTAAGTGAAGCGCGGGCCCAGTATGAGCTGATTGGCACACATGATTCGCACACAAATTTTTACCGGAACATCGAAACTGACGCCATACTTCTTGACTTTGAAAAGGCTTCTGATAAAGTTCCTCACCACCGCCTCATGACCAAACTTTCCTTGCTTAATCTCGACCCATTTGCCTTGTCCTGGATTAATAACCTTATCACTGACAGAAAACAGTTCGTCATCATAAATACAGCCAGGTCTCAAATCTCTTCCGTCCTCTCCGGTGTTCCCCAGGGAACAGTACTTGGCTCCCTGCTTTTCCTGATTTGCATCCATGACCTTCCACACTGTATTGCTAACAACATAAGATTATTCGCCGACGATTGCGTTATTTACGCAACAATCGCTAGTCATGAAGATCAAATGACTTTAGAAGCAGACCTAACAGCCGTTCAAAATTGGTGCCACAAGTGGCAGATGAGTTAAAACATTTCTAAATGTAGATCAGTGTCTTTTCACAGACGTACTAATCCGTTAGTGTACAACTACACCCTACGTAACAGTTTTCTACAACCAACTAGCTCGTATAAATAAATACATTGGAATACATATCTCAAGTAAGCTATCACGGACCCTCCACATCAATCACTTCATTTCAACAGCTAGTAGATCCTTAGGTTATATCCAAAGAACCCCGAAGTTTGTTCCCAGCCACTTAAAAATATTAGCTTTCACCACAATAATACGCCCCGTTCTGAAGTGTGCCGCAGCAATTTGGGACTCACACCAGCATTATCTCATCCAAAACCTTGAAGCCATCCAAAAACGCGCTGCCAGATTCAACTTTTTAGATTACTCATCGTTCACCAGTGTAACAGATTTAAAGAAACGTGCCGCATTCATTCCTCTTAGTCAACGCCGAAAAAGTGCGTTGCTCGTATTATCCCACAAATTCTATCACGCATCCCCATCCAGCATTTACGTCACCCAACGCCCCTATTTATGTGATCGTTGTTTCAACACTATGCAAATATATTACCCAAGTCCCAAAACTACCACATTTGCCGAATCTTTCTTCATTCGGACAGCTAAGGAATGGAACGCCCTACCGGATACCATTGTTAGCATTCAGGATGCAGAAGCCTTTAAAAATTCCCTGTCAACCATCACTGAACCGTAATAATTTCCAGGTAACTTTCTAACGTGCCTAACGCTTTTTTTTTTCTTTTCTAGTGTCATCTTCCTAGTATGGCGTGTATGTATATTTCGTGTACTTGGCAATGTTTTATACCTTATAAGTGGTATCTTTTGTCCCTGTAAAATGTTTTATCCAGAGTCCACAAACAAATGCACCTGTTACTCCTTGTTACTGACGGCCCCGCCACGGTGGTCTAGTGGCTAAGATACTCGGCTGCTGACCCGCAGGTCGCGGGATCAAATCCCGGCTGTAGTGGCTGCATTTCCGATGGAGGCTGAAATGTTGTAGGCCCGTGTACTCAGATTTGGGTGCACGTTAAAGAACCCCAGGTAGTCAAAATTTCCTGAGTCCTCCACTACGGCGTCTCTCATAATCAAATGGTGGTTTTGGGACGTTAAACCCCACAAATCAATCAATCAAACCTTGTTACTGACGCTTCAGCTATGTCCTAAATTTCTTGTATTTTTTTGTTTTGTTGCACATCCAACTTTGCCTTTACCCATGTCTTGTATTCCAACACCTCATTTAATGTCCCTCCTGTTAGGGACCCTTGAGGAAAATAAAATTAAAAAAAATAAAAATGACAAAACCGATGGAGCTTATGGCCAAGGACATTGTAAGCTTTTATGGTGACACTGATTGGAGGGGGAGGGAGGCGTAGATGGTGTTGAGTTATCAGGCGAGAGTTTTGCGGTTCCTGCGAGTAAGCGCTGCCTCAACTCACTCGCCCTCGCCTTGGCTGGTTGAGATATAGGCTTCGAAAATGATAGCTGCTGCTGTGATCCGACACCGAAACTTCGAAATTTTCTTCAGTAAAGCCAAATAAATAGCAAAAGTTTCCTTCAAAATATACAAGAAGAAGATAATGAAAGCAAGCAACTGGGAGTGATGCGTGCTAGCAGAAACAGCGAAACTATAGGCGCTGCACCATGCTCCATACCAAGCTGCAGAAATTAGGCACCTTCTTCCTCTACTAACCACTATCACAACCACAGCGATACTCTCTTCCGGTAGCTTCAAAAATGCGCCATGGTCGGCGTCACTGTGCCACCTTGCAGTGCCCTGGGTCACGCACTCGCGTGGTGTATCTCACACTGAACGCGACAGTACGTCGATGAGTTTTCTTCGACTGACGGCTTACCTGCGGTTGTCCACCAGGTCACGGAAGCCTTCAAGGCTTCTTATAACACCCTTAAATTCACCCACAAACTTCCATGCAATCACTCCAACTGGTTTTTAGAACTGCAGTGAACCTTTCATCAGGATGGCCACCTGTGTAGGCGCCTTATGCCCAGAGGTAAGAAAGCACTTTTGCCGTTTTGTTCCGCGTAATCAAAGATCGTTATAAAAGTGTTATTTCAACCCTTTTTAATGCACTGAAGAATATATATCCCCACCTCGTAAAGACCAGCTCAGACAACCAGTTCAATAAGCTGGAAGCTGCTGGTTTTCGTAAGAATAGTTTATGCGTGGTAGCAGAACCTGTAGTTAAGGAGATTAAGAGGCCACGAACTACTTGTGGAATAACCGCAAAACACATTCGAGAGAAACACTTTAAAGCCCTACCTTATAGACACATAACATTTACCCATTACCAATTAGAAAGGGCCCAGTTCCCTCCCGCGCACTATACACATTACCAAACAGTAAGCGGTGGCCTGGCGCCTCCTTCACACAAATACGTACCCGAACCCATGTCCACTAATACCCAGGTGAGCACACGGGCAGGTATGAATTGTGTAAGGAGAGGGTGGACCTACCTCCGAACCTTTGGGCCTGTCCAAAGTCGCTCCAACAGGGTCGCACAATTATAACTGATGATGAACGAGGACCGTGCGGCTCAACACAGATCCAGAGGAACAGCGCTGGTCAATGGGCCGGGCTGAGGACGCCGCTGACGCCTATAGAATATAGTATCTGCGCCACCGAGGCCACCGTATTCTTACAATAAAGTTTCTTCCTCCTCCTCGCTTAATGTCATGAAAGTAGCTGGGCGACAGTGAGTGAGTGAACAACTTTATTCACTTCCTGCAGGTTACCGCGCTGGGTTCCCGCCTTGGAGTCGGCCGAGACCTTCTCTCTCAGCAGCTTCAATGGTCTGCTGGATCGCCCACAGTTGATTATCCAGTCCTGAGCTGAGCAGCGTGATCCACCAACGCTGCCGAAAGGTCCGAAAAACTGCGTGAGCATTACGCCCCTTTGAACTCGTATAATGGGGCTAATCTGCCGCTCATCACTGTCATGCATGTATATATTTATTTGCCGCCTGCTGCAGCAGTATACGCTTGTACGCTGCTGTGTGTGCAAGCCTATTACTTTGCCTCTCTTTCCTTCTTCTCTTCTCTATTTTTTTCGTCCCCATTTCCCGTTCCTCTTATAGGGTAGCATACTGGGTGCAACATGGTTAGCCTCCCTGCATTTCCTTTGCGTTTCTCTATTTCTCAGTTATCTGGCAAGAGGAGAGGGCAAATATGAACATGAAATTGTGGTGGCACCAGAAAAAGCGAAAATAACTGCATAGGCACACCATTGGTTTGCCTCCTTGATAAGTAGTTTTGAAAGCATAGGCGTATCAGCCGAGGGGGCAAGGAAGGTACGAGCCCCCCCCCCCCCCCACTTTCGACAGTAATCACTCAATTATAATGTGTCGACCAAATGAAAATGTTCCTAGGCAATGTTTTATTTAGTGAAATTTTTTCAACATTTCTGTTGTGACGATTTTCCTTGAAGGCTCGTTGCCTTGCGGGCCACCTATGCGACGCTTTCGCGCCTTGTACTGTAGCATTGCAAAGCAGGCTACAGTATAAGGCGCGAAAGCGTATACTGCTATGTTATGGATTCTTTGCCTGCTTTGTTATGGGTGCTTTGTTTTATGTACCAATCAGAACGTTTGCTGCTTCAGGAAAATTATTTTTTCAATAAAAAATGAATAGTGATATCCCTGCTCTGCCGAAGCTGCTGTGAGTCTATAATTCTGACGAAATCTTTTTGAATGTTTTAGTTTTGCCGTACTGGAAGCACCAAAAAAAAGGTGTTTGGTTTTATCTCTGACAACCCTGATCAACCTTTCTTGTGGTAACTAGGAGCGATGGCAGCAGTTTGCAATGTGGTGACGTATAAAGCAGTGGACTCGAGTACAGTGGGAAACTCAACTTTGAAGCTTACGCCGCAGCCTGACCCACCGGACCAGGGAGAAGGGGAAAGACCGTGGTTTCTAGCACCATGCAGGCCTAATTAAGAGTCGGGCTATTTATTTTTCATTCAACCTGGACCATCGTTTACAGCTATATATATATATATATATATATATATATATCATGTGTGTGTCTGACGAGTGAGGTAGGTTTGCACGCCCCCCCCCCCCCCCCCCAACTGGTGCAAAAGTTGGTTCACCACTGTTTGAAAGATTCGCAAGAAAGATCATTGAGCATTCTTTCTTCCAACTATGGACATGTCGTAAGCGATACTGATGCACAGTTGTTTGCAAGCTCAACGTGAACCCTCTGCAGTGTGTCATGAAACAGTTCGATTGACGATAGTGCGACGTAGCTTTGGGTTCTGTTGCCGAGATGTTACCATTGCATGCAGACATGCTATCCAAGAATGCCGACACATTATTTCAGCAACAGAGCCTAGTGATTTGCAGATTGCAGCTGTCAAAGTAGTGCAGGTCACGCGTCGGAGAATTCGTCTGAAGGTTTCTAACGACTCTCCTGTAAATGCGTTGTGAAGTTCCCTGCTTGAATGCTTCCCTTCAATCTAGGAACAGTTGTTACCGCGTTGTGCGCGTCTCCCTTCTTTCTTCGGCCCCGTGATTTGCCGACTTCGTTTCAAGTAGTACTCTGGAAGGAAAAAAAAAAAAGAGTATGTGTGGATCCTTACGCGTAATCCTGACTTGGCTCTTGTGAGTCACATGACTTTCATAAGACAGTACAATGAACCACAAAAACAGCTGACATGCTTCTTTACAAAGATTCATAGATGTGGCAAGCGAGAACTCTCAAAAAGAAGTGATAACTTTTTGTTTTCTTTAGAGTGTATGCCAAACGTTCTCATCAAACTAGCAATGATCGACGCGCACTGATTGAGACAGGAATGTCAAATGAAAAGGTGGCCCGCATTCATACCGCTAATCTTGAAATGGAGAATCAAAGGACAATGTAGGTCATACGGGCCAAATACGGATATAGAGGCTGACGTGATCACCACTGGGAAGGGCAAACAATAAGCCCTGGAGCAATCTCTCGCAAAATGTTTGCACGTTCCTCTGGCCTTGTTTGATTACAGCACGTGCGATGCCATCCGCATAGGCTTCACCCTTGAGCACAGCACACGACTGCGGGACGCCGCCTTTCCAAGCGCTGGTATAAGCCTACTTTGTGCAGAGTGGTAAACAGGCCCGCGTCGGGAATGCCAATGCCGTTTATATAGGCTTGCAACCACGGACGCGCGATCCACGTCGCATCGCTTGTGTTTGCCTTCCATTTCGAATGCATAATGACATTGCCCCCTTGGCGCCATGTCATGCCATCTCGGCTTCTTGTTTTTATTTGTATTTTGTTTCTTCTCGCCACCGTGTACTGGGCTATGGCTTATATAGTACGGGAATAGCGGCGCACGAGGCCGGTGGGATGAGGCTTCAGAGCTGGCACGAGAAGAGGGATGGCGGCTCCACGTGCCGTTTCTTCGGGGTCTTCCTCTCAACCCTTCCTCCTCCCCCATACGGGCGTCTAAGCCCTCTCCCCGGTCGACGTCGATCTTGACGGCAGCCGTATACATACACGGCGGCCATACATGGCGCGGGGAGCGCTCCTCGGCTGCGGAACCGCGCAGCCTAAACGAGCATATTGCCGTTGCATGAAAACGCTCGCCTATGCGCCGTACGATGCCGGCGGCGGCATTCGGCGAGGTAAGAGGGCCATTCATGCATACATGCAAATGTATTCCCGACTTTATCGAGACTGTTCCTCGTGAGCCGTAACCGTAATGTATAGCTGGCGGCGTTGGGAATGAATGTGAAAAGAGGCGCGCTTGGGGTGTTGGCGGTGTGGGGAAGGTTGTGTGCGAGCCCCGAATCGCCCAGACGACAACACGAGCTTTATGTGCTGTCCCTTTTCTTCTTGAATTCATTTCTTTTAGGTCGTGCGTGAGCTTGCCCATCGCGCCCTCCCGACCCCAACGGCGCTTCCCAGACTGGTACGACCGCCCTGAGACGGCGACGCAGCTCCGTCGATGCCGTCCATATAGGCGATGCTGCTGTTATAGACTGTGGTCCGGCGTGGCCGCAAAAGAATAAAGAAATAAGTCTGCGGAAGTGCGAACCTATACGTTGCAGAGATCTATGTGAGCGCGCGTATGCATCAGCGCGAGGCGGGAAGGAGAAGCTCTTCACGCCTTTGCAGGCAGTTTTTCTTGAGGCTCGGCAGTTACATTTTTTCGATTTACTTCATTTTTATATTCCATCTCTCGCTGAAATCGATGCTCTGTCGGTGGGTTCGCTTGTGCGTATATATATATCGCACCCGCCTATCCGTATCAGCCCTGAGATTAAAATTCAAATTACGAGTTCGACGACCTCATTCATGATTTTATTTTCGCGGCGTATAGGCGCGCATCGTCGAAAACGATACCGTAATTTCTGCTTTTTTTTCTTATTCTTCCAACTGGTAGAGGGGCGTGCATTATCGCTAGTGCAATGTCCGAAATGTTTACAACCGATCGCGCGTTATAAAAACGGCTCAGAGAAGGAAGGAGAGAGCGTTGGGGCTGCGGTGGTTTGCGCGACACTGGCGTAACGCTGACGGCCTCGCCAATCGCGGTATAACCTACCCTCACACACTCATGTCCATTTATTAGCTAGTAATGTACGTGTTATTTTCGTTTGTTTTCACTCGACGGACAACGATGACCCCATAAACAGAAAGGCCTATATGTTCTTCGCTGTGATACTCGTGAGGACATTCTATAGCGTTTTCCTTAGAGCCTTTACCACTACGTGAAACTTTCAGAAAATTGATAAAAAATATGAACCTTTGTACGGCTTCTTTTATTTCCTTTTCTAAAAAAACAGAGCCATGAATTGCTTAGTGCCTTCACAGCTCTAGTTTAAAAAAATAAAAAAGTGGATTTTGCACTTAATGCATACGTTCAAATTAAAACTTACTGCAAAGTCTTTTTTTCTTTCGTCTAGGGTTGCAGTGTAATGCGCCTTTAGTAGAGGGTTTTAGTGTTGGGCAGCCCAAGCCCCTAGTTTACGCATATCTTAGCGTTTTATCGTAGCCTCAGTCGCATCGAAAGAAAACACCACTAAACGCAAAAGCAAACCATTTTGTGCCCCCGGTACTATAACTCCCCATATGCCGTGTGATATCTGCTTGAGAAACAATGTGTTAGCAAAAAAAAGTTACAGTTTTGCCGCCGAGGCGAAGCAATAATGTGATAGCAACAAATCGGAAGGTCGCGCGCAGAATGGAAACCAGTTCGAAACGTGCCCCTCGTTTTCACGCCAAATGACGCGCGAAACGTACCGTCACAGGTACAGATAAACGCGAATAAGCGTCTCAGTTGTTACTTCGCTGTGTTTGAAAAGCGCACGCTTTTCGCAAACGGAGACTGTGCAATGATTGCAGTGTCGTTTTTGCGCCCGGCAACTATAACAGAATCGTTCCTGAAAGCCCAAGGCCAGCCAAGACGTACGTACCGCGAGATAAGGGCGCGCGAGTGAGCGTCGCGCCCCTCCTCTCCGTGGTGCAAAGTACGCGTGGGAGATGAAGGAGATGAGAGCGCGTGCTGCAGCGTCGTGACGGTGTGGCGACGCTAGGGAAACTTTATGTGTGCGCGTCTCCGGTGTTTAAAAACGGAGACGCGCGCACATGAAGGCTCCCTATGGCGACGCGCCCTCATTGCGGCATCTTGCTGGTAATGCTGAAAACACGATAGTTCCCCCGAGATGCCCTCCAGCAGTGGTAAGTGTTATATATAGATAGCTTGCCGTTCGAACGTTGCAGGAGGTGCACCTCCGTTGCTTAGTGGTTAACGCCTCGCACTCACGATGCAGAGATCCCAAGTTCGATTCCACGCGCAGGAGTCTTTTTCTGGGTTTACATATATATAAATACGTATACATATACGATGAGTGATGGCAATGCCGATGTCGACACCAACGCCGGCGTCAAAACCTAGCCGAGAGGGTCCATATGTTTGCTATCGCAATAACAAGTGGTCCCTGTTCATCCCTTTGGAGCGTGTTTGAAAACTACACTCTAAAGAATTTTACACCCTAAAAAGCATAAAACGGGTGTACGCATTAAAAGAACCTATATGAACACCCGTTTTACACTCCATTTTTTAAATTAGAGGTGTTCGTGAATAAAACAACCTCAAAACACCCCATTTACACCCTTACGTTTGGGGTGTTATGAACAAGGCTACAAATGATTGATATGTGGGGTTTAACATCCCAAAACCACCATATGATCATGAGAGACGCTGTTGTTGAGGGCTCCGAAAGTTTTGACCACCTGGGGTTCTTTTACATGCACCCAAATCTGATCACACGTGCCTACAAGGCTACAAATGCAGGACATTTTCGGGCAGTTTTGCTTATACTGTTAGTATACATTAACCATCTTCATACCAGCAAGGCTCCTACTACTAGCTGCTTTCGGGTCTAGTAATGAATCGAAGCAGGAAGTAATGTGACGGAAACGCAGTTTTGATCGATTAAGCACGCAAACTACTATAAGATGCAAGATACAATAGGAGCGCCACTTGTTCAATAGAGTAAGGGCCAATAGACCGATCCCACAGGCCAGTTTCGCGACGCCACCGCTGCCGCGGCAGCCGCGGTGCATGCCGGTACTTGTAGTCGTCCGGGCGCACCAGCCAGCCGAAGTGCCTGAGCGTTCCCTTTTCGACAGATTTTTCGGTCGTGTGGAGCCGTCTTACGATGGGAGGATTTACGTGCTGTGTTCCTGGATGCTACAACAACAGCACAAGGGATAAAGGCTTGGGTTTCTACGTCTTTCCTAAAGAGCAAAAGCTTCGGGAGACGTGGATTCAGCGTATCAACAGGGCTGGACGGGGCGGCAGGTAAGACATCTTATTAAATGTATAGTGCTGCTTTGAAACTAAATAAGCGTATTGCGGTGGTTTTTTTATGTGAATGTTTAATCATGAAGCTTAGCATACCAAAGAATATGATCTTTGCTCACTCTGCCTGCGTATACTCTTACCGGATAGCTCAGCCGCGGTTCGCGGTTGTGCATGCCGGTCATTTTTTAGCGCATCTTCCTTATCCTAGCGTTTTTTGTTACCGCTGCGTACTAATATTATTATTATTACGAGTTGTAGTGCTGAGGTCTTTTAGTTTTCCATGTTGCGCAAGTGCAGCACCGCGTACGCGGCTTGCGTTTTTTTTTTTTTTACAACGCAAGTGGCAAGCATGCAGGCATAAGGGGAAGGCAAGCTCATTGACGAGGCTCTCCTAATAGCTCTACCGTACATCGAGACCTTACTTTTTAGAAACGACGTAACGTACATCACTCAAATGAAAACGGTACTCAACAGGCAATGAACGGGTGGCTGTCCTAAGTCCCGCCGAAACGAAGGAGTAGCAGGCACTTATGACCGAAATTCGCGCCGCCTGCTCCCATTAACAGACAATGTAGGTATTGAAAATACTCACATGACGACTTTTTCTTGCTGGTGAAATCGGAGAGACGTCCGCGAAGCTCCGGCGCAGTACTGAAAAAGCGGCGGCCACTGCGTAGTCGCTGTAGTCTGGTTGACCGATTGACTACAACTAAGATGGCGGCGGGGCAACTCCGGAAAACCGGCGCATGCGCTGATCGGCTGGTGGGATCGGTCTATTCTCCTGTATCTGTTTATTTCATCTGTGTCATTTGCGTGATAAGTCAACACTCACAAAGTGCACTGATTTGCCGGAACAATGTAATGTTGCGCACATTAGTGTAGCCATGCATAGAACACTCCCCCCTCCCCCCATCACCTATAAGATCGAAGCTTTTAAAAGTGCAGATAAAACGTCCACCACCTGCAAAAAAACAAAACAGTAGAGTTCTTTAGCCATAACCACCACGTCAGCAGGCCATCAGGTCCCTTTCAAACGAACATTGACGTCATGTATTTTAGCAAGCACGTTTTATTTAATTACTGTAGCGAATGTTCCTCTTCATATGTCCTTGAAAGTGCATCATGGAAATTAGGAAGAGGACACCGAGCATAAAGAAAAATGCAGAATAAGGACATTTCGGTGGCATTGACGCAGCCTTGCTCACAATGACGGGAGCCTTGTTGACTAAATTGCGAACAAAGCTCTCCTCAGGGGAACCGAAATGCAGTGTCTAGCTCTCTCTCTCTTTCCCCGTTTTTTTGTGGATCCCCTTCTTTTAATTTATGTAACTTCTTCAGCAGATGTCCTTCGGTCAAAGCCTTGACTTTGTAGGTTGTGAGAAAACAACATTGATGAAATATTTTCAGCCGTGGTCTTGTTCTAAGGACTGCAAGCTAAGTACTAATGTATTGTCACAACGTGAAGACAGAAGTAGTAATTAACAGGTTGAAAAAGTACCACCAGGTCAGTATTTTTATTTACTGCGTGCCAGAGCGTTCCTCTTCTTTCTTGTTATTGCGTGCTGCATAAAAGCGTGCAGATGCGCGTATGCGCTGTCGTCTTCGTTTTCCTAGCAGTATGCATGTGGCAATATGGTCTCATCGAATAGTGTGACGGCCGATGCATGCAATCTTGCAATGTCTTTGCCGAAATGAAAGTGCTGATAAAATATCGCCTGCGTGACCCTGAATGTGCAGTACCTAAAGACCCAAAGAGCAAAGCAAAAAGCATCAGCTTAGCTTATTTACCAGTATTCACCACATTAGGTCGGTGAAGGTACGCTAAATATTGCTCCTGAATATTACAAATGTGTGTTCTGACCAGAGCTCGTGCTGACCGCACTGCACCGTCACAATGTTCACTGAGATTCAAATGCATTATTAAATAACGAGTATAACGCAACAGATCACTGCCGCAAAAAGAAAAAGAAAAAAAAAAGAGCGGCCGCACTATAAGTAAAGGGCCGGAGCTAGCGTTAAACCCACCTTTCCTTCCTCCGTGGTTAAACCGCATCTAGCCGGTCTGAGAGCACACCGATGCCATGAGGTCTCGTCGCCTAGACAACCTTGGCTACCCGGTATTGCTGCGCGCCCGAGCGCAGAGCGTGGGAAAGGGCCCGGCATCGTCTTACATGTCACTGCCTGCGCTGGCGGAAAAAAAAAAAATGGCAGCATATCCACGGAGTGAATGATGGAGAGTGGGGCGAAGAATTCATCCGTCCATTCGTTCTTGCTTCCGTCCGTCCATGCGTCCGTCAGTGCGACCGTCCATGCGTCCATCAGCCCGTCCGTGCGTGCGTCTGTTCGTGCGTCCGTCCCTGCGTTCGACCATGCAGCCGCCCCTGCGTCTTTTCATGCGTCCATCCATGCATCTGTCTATGTGTCCGTTCGTCCATCTATTCAACACTCCAAGTACCACCATCTCCCATCTTTTCATCATATATTCCCCATATAGAAGCACCGCCATCCAGCGGACATTCCAAGGACTAAACGAGAGGTGGCACACGCACACTTTCTTACGGCTTGCGCTTCGGGTCCACTTCCCACTTTTAACCACCTCGAGCTCATGGTATATACTAGTTCACTGTATTCATGGCACTGCGGCCGAACGCTCGCTAAACCTTTCGATAACCGAGGAGGTTACGCCCAGCGAGTATGACGTAGCAAACTTTTTCAGTGAGATAGTGCTCAATGTACATGCCAATGGTACTAATGGGAAATGAGAGGCGGAGAATTCGGCTTTTACTTTCTTACGGCTTGCGCTTCGTATCTACTTCCCATTTTTAACCACCTCGAGTTCATTCATAGTATATACAAGTTCATTGTATTCATGGCACTGCGGCTCAACGCTCGCTAAACCTTTCTAAAGCTAAGGAGGTTACACCCAGCGAGTATAACGTAGCAACCCTTTCTTGTCAGATAGTGCTCAATGTACATGCCAATGGCTACTAATGGTGATCGCAGCCTGCGCGTTAACTAAAAGCCGAATGCTCCTGTCTCTCATTTGCCATTAGCAGCCATTGACATGTACACTGAGCATTATTTTTATTGTTCAACAACGCACAGAAGAACTCTCTCACCGGCATCACCTTGGAGGTCAAAATGTTATACTTGTTACATACTACGGGGGACGAACGGGTGCCGTTATAAGGAGTTTCGCCCCTAAAACCTCCCGTGTTTGTGCGTGTGGTGCGCGTGGCTGGCTTCTCGATCGGTAGAGTTTATTAGTCGGTGTTTAGTTTGAAATATGCGTGCGCTCTGTGCTCGACCTGTGTGTTCTGTCAGTGCTGATTATTGCGAAGGTGCACCATCCTGAAGACTGGACCTGTGGATTCATATTGTGGAGCACTCGAAGTGAAATAGTGAGTACAGCTCTCACGTTGTTCCGTTCAGCGCTTTGTTAACTGTGTGAGCATGAGAATAACGCCTTCAAACAATTTTGTTTTCAGCTAGTTGATGACAAATCAGCATTTGTTTACTTAGCGAGAATACTTGTCCGAACTGTTTCACGGGGATGATGGCGAAGTGTGATTGTGGGCAAGTTCATTGTTTGTTTGTTTAGATTGTTTGGAGTACAAAGTAGAGCGAGCGTGCGCCGCTGAGGTTCAGCGAAGAAATTGAACAGATTTTTGCGGTGCCCTTTGTTGGCCGCCGTTTTTAACGGGGCCTGCTCGTGATGCAGATCAGTTTTAGTTTACTAATTAATACATGTGTGGGGACGGGGCCTGTTAGCTCTAAGCATCAAGCGTATCTAAGACGCATATGCTTGGGCATGTTGATAGTTCATTTACTCTCTTTTTTTCTTATTGCTCGAAAAGACTGAGAACGGCAAACAAGGGCATGGTGTCCATGTCGTTCTTTTCGGCTCTTTTTCGTTTTGTGCGGTAACACTACCGTGATAACTCGGGTTGATGCATCGGGTGACAACACAGCATATTGCTTCGCGTTAGGTGCGCCTCGCGAAGTTTTCATACTTGCTAATACATTCAATTTCGTTAAATTGGTCTTCACCGGTATTTTCGTTCACCCGCAACGTAGCATGACACTGCCGACAGCCGTGCTTGTGTGTAGCGGATCGAGCACTGAAGCTGGACTTTTGTTTGAATAGACCTTTCGTCTGTGTGTGTGGTCGAATTGCCTACTTGAACAGCGCAAATGCTTGTTTGAACATAACTGCTAACGTCCGATCACATTTTATTCAGATTGTTTCCATCATGTGCAACTTTCAAAATATTCTTGTTATTCAGAGTTTTATTGCCATCGTCTCGCTTTGGCGTTTAACTTCGCTAAGTACTTCAGATGTTAAAGGTATTTTCGACATGTGAAGCGTATTATTAGTTTTTTTTTTCACAAAAAACGCTTTATTATTATACATACTGCATGGTATATAAGCCAGTGTTGCAGCCAAAATGTAAGACTGCGCAGCATATTTATCTGGGAACACAACACGCACATCCACTGAACAGTCTACGCTGCATCGGGAAGGAGTTATGCTTTCTCAGCCTGCCAGCATGATTGAAACAAATGGCCCTAATTTAGCAGTATGCAGTGGTCATTGAGTGAAACTAACAGGGTCACTTTATTCCAAATTTTCCAACTAATTTTGTGGTTAAGGCAAATGTGTTAAAAAAATCGTGCTGATTTAATGCACTGAAAACAGTGAACAGCTTGAATATTTCGGAGAGAAAAAAAGTTTTTGGTCACGTGGTTGCCTTTTAAACTTTCCATAATGTTGTTTGAATGTTGTTTGTGAAAACAAATATTTTACAAGTACCGCTCCTTTTTTTATACGAAGTTCGGTACATGTTAATTAAAGGGGCCTATATAAGGTGTTCAAAACTCAGTAATATTAATACAAGTTTTCGGCCACCTACGTCTGCAAGAATTCAGCCAAAATGTGTTATGTTTGCATTTTCTCATTGCGATACTACACTTTGTATGAATATCTCAGCTGTGGCTGCTTACTTCACAGAAAAGATATTTTGATGAAAAATTATTTTTATACATCTTAAACTGTTAACCTCTACGAGTAAAAATCACTCATTTCAAACAATTGTCATTTTTGTCCGTATTGAGACGCAATTTGCACCATGTGGTGGTCCAATAAAAATCACCTTTTACCTAAATTGAAAGCAAATAAACAGTTCTTTGTATGTGACAAGTTTCATCATTACAATTTCTATTTCAAGGAATAAAATATTTTTGAATTTTACCATCAACGGCAATGGGGAACTTCGAGGCGTCGGCTGCCGTATGACCGAATGGCAAATGGGTAACTTTGAACTTCAAAAATCATTTAGGGGCAAAGCTCTTGAGGCCGTGGGTCGTTCCTTCCTCTGTAGTCGCACTAGTATTATGTAGCCACATTATGAGTTGCACAATAGATAGCGTTAGTGGTTTTTACAGCATATACACGGACAAAATGATGATTCGTGGGGCGAATCGTTTGTCCGTACATTTGTGCTTTCGTCCGTTCGTCTGTGCATCCATCCGTCTGGGCTTCCCTGTGTCGGTCTGTCCGTGAGTCCGTCCGTCTTTCTGTCCGTCCATGCTTGCGTCAGACTGTCTGTTCATCCCTTTGTGCGTCCAGATGGACGAACGCTACTCCCCAGTCATCATCATTCACTCTGTGAATATGCTGTGATCTTTTTCTCAAAACATAAATTGCTATGCCGAAATTCGGCATATGAAAAGAACTGTTTATTTGCTTTCGATTTAGGTACAAAGTCTATTTGAATTCAACCACCACATGGTGCAAGTTGCGTCTCATTATAGACAAAACAACTATTTTGTGAAATTCACGATTTTTTCTTGTAAAGTTTGGCAGCTTGAGAGGTCTAAATATTTTTTCCTCCAAATATACCTCATGTAGCTTAAGTATTAACTCTTCAGATATTAATTCGAAATCCAGTATTGATATAGAAAATGCAGATATAACACATTTCGGCTAAATTATTTGAGGCGTATGTGGTCTAAAAATAGTAATAATATTAATGAGCTTCAAACACTTTACGCAAGCCTTTCACTTAACTTGTAGACCAAACTTGGCACGGAAGAAGAAGAAGTACTTATGAAAGAATGTTTTTTTACAAACATCCACACGAGATTCCAGAAAGTTCAGGACGCAGCCACGCGACCAAAAAATTATTTGTCTGCTAAATATTCTAGCAGTTACCTTTTTTAATGCAGTAAAATCAGCGCGATTTTTTTCGAATACATCTGAGATGGTCGCCAAAATGGCTGGGACGTCTGACGTGGAATGACCCAATAGCCAATTCTTCCATTATATAATCGTGTCAATGTGAGCCAGTTCAAGAACACTAGTATCATTCGCATTTTAATACGTAACTGTGCAGTACTTATTTTTACAAGTTACCTGCCCTGAATACCTTCTTAGCACGCATACCCTCAGGTATGCTCAGTGGCATTGTGGTTTTGTGCAACGCAGATATATATATATATATATATATGTTGTTGCGCGTCGTACTGTATTCCTTTTAATAAACTAATCGAAGGAGTACCATATGGTAGATCTACAGAAATACACATGCATGCAGCTGTGTTGATGCATACTTAAGCATAGAACTTGACATTCACTTAGAGTGGTTGATGCATACAGCTAATTAAACATTATCAACTTGAAGCTGCGCTTTTTAATTGCCTGCGCGAGCAAGCTGAAAGGGTAAAGTACGGTTCATATCTACGGCATGAAAGGTATAATGATTCTGCTACAGCGCGCTTTTTATGGCGTTTATTGCTCAGCATACCATTTCTAGCATTTTTTACTGCAGTGCTGGAGCCCGATGCTACTGAATATGCTTGCTATGCACTCAATTTATACTTACACATAAGAAAGCAGTAAGTTATGCAGGGTGCATACTGTATGTTGCACTCTTTGTGAAATTTCGGCCATTGTTCCTTGTGTATTTATTTTAGGTTTCCGGAATTGAATTTCCTGTACAGAAAGAACAGCTTCGCCCCACTTCTCTCGAAGGCACCAGTCATCTCAGCAGCTGAAGATGACTGTGCAAGCAGCAGTGACGAGCTGTGGTATTGCAGTTAGAAGTATACCAACATTGGCATTACATTAATACACCCCCAATTACACTACCTTGTCGATGTTCTCATTTTAATGTCTAAATTTATACTGCGAGATGTAATAGGTTGTAAATGTGACTCCAGAAACTCGCTTACTCTTTCTACGTGTTTTTGTCTATTGTATAGGTGTCAATCAACGCCATACCTCTCAGTCGTTTGCCCGACTAGCGCAAATGTTTTTGAAAGTTGTGGGAATTTATTGTATTGAAAATAATGAATTTCTAGTATAGAGAGAAAAAAACTTGGTCACGTGAGATATTTCAAAATTTTGCAGAATGCCATCAGTCCTGTTTGTCAGGCTTGCAGTTTTTCTATAATAAAGGCAGATGTGAACATATGGGCTTAATTGTTTTTTGCTTCGGCGTTATGTTCGTTTCAACCTTACGCTACAGGTTACTGCTTGCACGTGTGTGTGTGTGTGTGTGTGTGTGTGTGTGTGTGTGTGTGTGTGTGTGTGTGTGTGCGTGCGTGCGTGTGTGTGTGCGTGCGTGCGTGCGTGCGTGCGTGTGTGCGTGCGTGCGTGCGTGTGTGTGTGTGTGTGTGAGAGAGAGAGAGAGCATTACCACGAGCCAGCAACGACGGAGCGTATCCTCTGGGAATGCCTCGTTCACGAATGAAGCCGTGGTGTTTTTGTGAAGAACGCCGAACGTACCCTGCCTCACCTACAGCAAGACATAGACGAGATTACCTACTAGATGCTTGAAGACCCACTCATCAGAGCCAGGCTGAACCTGTGGTGTGCTGCGTTCCGCATGATCGCCATTCCCTGCCCAGCGGTAACAAGCTGACCAGTTTGAGGTCACCCGAGCTCTTTTTTGCCATGGTGCTGAAGTGAACAAGGGAGATCAAATTGTAAATAGTACAATAAATTTTTCAATCAATCAATTGCGCACTTTCTTACGGCCTGCACTTCGTGTCTACTTCCCACTTTCAAAGAGAACTTGTTGTTGGGCTAGTTGGTAGATCATTTCAAAAAGTTAATTAGAGCGCGAAAACTTGACACGATCACTCACACACGCACACACCCATGCATCAAACACACAGCGCTCACTTCCAACTGATTTATTCATAGCTCGAAGGCTTGAATATATACAGGACACATTGTGCGCACTCACACCAAAAAAGGCCAACAGCATACATTAGCATAACGTACAGTTAATCAATGTCATCGCCATAGAGCGATAAACTGAAGTTCGCTTGGTAACAACGAAATTGAAGGGGCGCTTACACAGTTATCTTTATTTTTTTCAATGAAAAAGGCTTCTAACACTTCACGTGCAGTTTTACTTGCGCTTCTACCCAGAATCTTTGTTTCAGAAAATCGTGCGTCACAACCACACGAGATGACATGCGCAACCAGGTGTGCATACTTGTCATCTCTTTTCGTTAATTTTTGGGCGTGTTCCCTTAATCGGTCATTAATACACCGTTCGGTTTGGCCAATGTTCACTTTTCCGCAGGATAAGGGTATGGAGTACACAACCCCCATGGAACACTTAACAAAGGCCCTCTTATGTTTCTTCTGACAGCCGCGCTTCTTTCTATCGCACACACTTTGGCACAGTCTTCCAATTTTTTCTGGTGCGGAAAACACCATCGGTACGCCGTGCCTAGCCGCGACTTTCTTAAGGTTGTGCGAGACCTTATGGATATATGGCACAACTTGTGGCCTAATCCTTAAGGGCTGGGTAGCAGTCATCGCTTCCCGTGTTCCACGTTTAAACTTCTGCAGAAGTGAGTGATCGTGTCAAGTTTTTGCGCTCTAATTAACTTTTTGAAATTTTTCCCACTTTCACCTCCTGTTGTTCATGGCTATATACTAGTTCACTATATTCATGGCAATGTGGCCCAACTCTCACTAAACCTTGCTAAAACCTCCTGTTTAGAAAAATTTTATTGTCACAAACGTCGATAACACTAAAGAGAACATTTTCTTCTTAGACATACAATAACGCTGATGATAAAACAGACGTCATTTACATCAACATGGATATGAGATGAGGTTGAAACATGTACATTCAATGGCTCACACAAACACGACCGCAAAAATTTTTTTCAAGGTAAACGAGAGATTCCTTGGCTAAAACCAACAAGCTCACGCCCAGCGAGTTTAATGTGTCAACCCTTTGCGTTCAGGTAGTGCTCAAAATGCGTCCTTCTAATACTGGTTTTTTTAGTAAGCATCAAAATCAAGGCAAATTTTATTAGAGATTAAGTCACCAATATTAGTCTCTGTAAGCTATTTCATCACAAACATCTATCTTTTTCTTTATGATTATAGTACGCGGGTTTCCTGAATTAAAAAGGGTGCGCGCGTGTCACTCCTCTAGTCCGGCCGTGGAGGTGGCTACCTACTACTTCTACATACATCACGGACGTACGACCCACGGCTTATAGGGAGCTTCACCCCCAAAAGTGGTTGACGATTTAGAGTATTTGGTGCTCTAGTATGGGAGAGCTGGAAGTCGTCCCCTAAACGGCTACCTACTATGTGGTTCGCAATAGTTCGCAATAGAACACCGTAGTAAGTGGACACATTTACTGCAGGAAGCGTAGCTCCTCCCTGTGGTCTCAGTGCGAAGTGTTGATAGCGCTCGGGGCAAAAAAAGACGTATGGGAGACGACACCGCCATTCGCTGTTAGGTATGTTATGCATTTGAAATTTGTGCAGTAAATAACGGCTACAGCCAAACCAAGCCGAGGATGTTCACATAGCTGTTATCACAATAAAAAAACGGAGCTCATGTGACCACGTATTGCGTTCGACAAATTAATACGTGTGGCCAAATAAACAGAAGCACAGCCAGCGGCAACAGACATTTAGGTGTAATGGTGAAGTTTGAAACCTCGCTGGTCCAATGTAAAATCAATTCGCTCAACGCATGGTAAATGGGAGAGCACATCGAGAGGCTTTCGTATTGTAGTCGGCACAAACATATAGGCTGAATAGGATAGTGTGTGACCGGAAATGGAGATGCGGGCTAGCTGGTTTGCTATAGCTTTAGCGGTTGATCGCGAAGAAAAGGCAAAGGCACGAAATTACGAAAGTACACATAAAGTGGCGCCCCTGAAGGCAATACGTTTACTTCCTACACCAAGCTGACCCATACATCTACACCGCACACTACAGACACGTGAATACTTCGCACTGAACGGTAAAATCAACAACCATAAGGCGAAATAACCGTACTCGCGAAAGGCTCTAAATTAACCGGGGCACAACGATAAGCGTGAACACCTCATACGTAGAATTGATGATTGATTGATATGTGGGGTTGAACGTCCCAAAACCACCATTTGATTATGAGAGACGCCGTAGTGGAGGGCTCCGGAAATTTCGACCACCTGGGGTTCTTTAACATGCACCCAAATCTGAGCACACGGGCCTTGTTATGCCAGCGAGTCCGCAGCGAACGTCCATGCCGTGGAAAAAGGAAATCTGTGTCAAGGCCAGCACGCGAGCCCGCCTGACTCGATCAACAACTCAACGGCGTCATCACGCGACAGCGCCTTTCTGGCGCGCACGTGCAGGGAGTCACCTCAGCCCGTGAGCCCGTCGAGTAAACAACTGGCGTCTTCCTGTCTGGCGGGTCTGACGCAATGCCTGGCGACGTCCCTCGTCCTTGGGTGCAACCACCTGCAGCGCAGCCTCTCCAGATTCGATGAGAAAGAATGACGCGGCCCCACGGCGACCCCCATTAGAGGAGTCTGACCTCGCAACCAGCAGCGCTATTGGTTGGACATTTGGGTTGGACCCGGTGCATATAAAACAAGCCCTGCGGCGCGTCGCGAGCAGCAGACCTGTTGGAGAGCAGACATGTGCGTCAGAGAAGAGAGCTATGTGATAGAGAGTTGAGCAGTGTGTCAGAGAAGAGAGCTATGTGATAGAAAGTAGAGCTATGTGTTAGCAGCAGACTCATTTGAGAGTAGAGCTTTGTGTTAGACAGAAGAGCTCGGCTCTTTGCGTCTCTGTCGGCCCCAATGCCGAATTTGTAACGCCTCTCTATATATGCTGTACATAAACCTTGTTTAACTCACCGTCGTCTCGTCCGCTCATCTATCAGCTCTGCGCAGAAGCAGTCGCGAGCTGAGAAACCTACGCTACCAAACGGCTGGTGACCTTCCCGGCGGAGTTCGAAGCAGTGGCGCCTTCGGGACCGTGTTGGCGTCGCCGTCTTTCGAAACGGTGGTTGCAGCGGTGAGATTCGTAGCGCCCTTCGTAACGTCGTCGGAGGTGCGCTTCGTAACAGTGGTTGGCGGCTGCGGGATCGGCCGGCGTCAGCGACATCGATGCGGTGAGTGCCTGATGTTTTCCCCTCAGTTCACCAGTGTACTCTAGCTCAGGTTATAGTAGTTTAGAGAAGGGCTGTGTGAAGCATTAGAGTGAGCTTTGATCGTTTCAAACCAAGTCGAAGCGCTTTGAAACCAAAGTTAATGCAGAGGGTGTAAACACGGGAGTGTTTAAAATTGCTTGCGCGTCTTGCTAGTAGGCTTATAGTGGGTACGGCAAGTATATTCTTAACAGGGGCAAACAGCAAGAGGCTAGTGTGAACGATGGAGAACCTTAAAGTGAAGGAACTCATCGAAATTTCTGAGGAACTCGGCATTACTTTGGGCCGTGCAAAATGAAAGCAGGCGATCCTTGAGATCATGAAGGATGAAGGAGTGTCGGCTGAAGAAGTCGATGAGGCGTGGGAGGATATCAAAGCACGCCGCGAAGAAGCTCAAAGGCGAGAAGTTCGCGTACGTGAAGAAGCTGAAAGGCGAGAACGCCGTGAGGAGGCCGAGAGACAAGAGCGCCTTGAGTTGAAGCGAACAGTATTGGCAATCCTACAGTGTTCGCAGGCGCCTAGCGTAGCTTCTCCGACGATTCAGGTCAGCGGTCAGAGAATTCGCGACCAACGGCCACCGTTCGTAGTAGGCGAGGACATGGCCCTCACGCGATCGCAAGCGCGGAAGCTTTCGCGGGAGCTTGATCCTGTTCTATGTGGCGAAACAAGTTCAAAAGCAGCAGATCTGTGTGATCTTGGCGGCGAGTCGACAGAACCTCAAACACGAAATTTTCCGCATGAGTCATGTGAGCAGTCACTTGAGCGGCCCGTCAGCGAAGCGACCGGCGCGGTTTCCGTAGAAGGGGTAGACGACATGGCGCCATTGAATCAGAACGAGAGGGCTGCAACGCTCTCGCCTGTAGCGGAAAGTTCGAGTGAGCTGTCGAGGGTTGATCGAGAAACGCTCATTCGAGAGCAGCGTGAGGACCTCTCGACTAAGGCGCTAATGGAAAGCGTAAACTTGGGAAAAAAGAAAAAGATTGTTTCTTTTTTTGAGAAAGCAGGGCTTTTGTATCGGAGCTACATAAATGCGCAAGGTCGCAAGTATGAGCAGTTCTTGGTGCCACAAAAGTATCGTCGCCAACTATTGGAACTGGCGCATGAAAACGCATGGGCAGGGCATCTCGGCATAAAAAAGACCAAAGCTAGAGTTTCCTTTGAGTTTTATTGGCCGAAATGCTGAAAGGATATCGAAGACTTTGTACGCTCATGCGACACTTGTGAGAGAGCGGGGAAATTCGCGGACAAGTGGAAGGCACCCATGAAGCTTTCTGATACCAAATATGACGTGAAATTAGGAAGGCGGCCGAACAAAATTTAAGACTTGATGAGACCATACGTTCAAAGTCAAGCGGTCGTAAATCTGCTGTTGAATGCTTCAGAGAAAGAGGGAGCAGAAGTTTTGAGTTCTAGTGATGCAGTCGAAAGGGTATCGGAGGTAACCTTAGAGCAGTTGAAGCTAGAACCTAGGTTAAGTGAAGTCCAGAAGGAGGACCTGAGAAAGATTGTTTCCGAGTTTGAAGACGTGTTTCCGGACCGTCCCGGAAACACGAGGGGGATCGAACACGATATCGAGCTAACTGGTGAGGAGTCAATCCGTACCAAGCCGTATCGTTGTTCCCCTGTGCAACGTCGCAAGTACGAGCAGCCCTTAGTGCCGCATAGGAATCGTCGCCTGAAAATGGGCGGTAACTGAGGTGGAGCATGATACTCCAACGGCAAGACTTTGACGTTCGCTAACAAAAAAAAAGGAAAGCTAAACGCTAATGCAGGCGCATTGAGCCGTGCGTTTATTTAGTACCTTCTCTACCTTTCGGTTTCTCGCTGGCGATTCGGGGCGAAATTTTGACCTCATCACGACCTTAGAAGAGCGCTCTCGTCCAGAATGAGCTCAAGGGGCCAACTTTATGTTCTATTCTATTTCGTTAAGTTATTGTACGTGTAAAAAATTTGAGTTGTCATTTTAAGAGTCTTGTGTCCCACATGTGATTCTTGATGTAGAGGGAACGAAATTCCGATAGACCCGTAGCTAGGTATGTGAAACCCAGACACTTTGTCTGGTGTTCTGTCGGGTGACCGAGGGCACTTGCTTGTGTCGTGTGTTGTCTGTTGTCGAACCATTCTTGACAAGTTGCAGAACCATCGACAAGTGCTGAAATTAAGGATCGTCAGAAGAGACGAGCGAAGCGAATCGACAAGTTGTGGCGAAGAGCCAGTGGAGCTGGGATCCGTTCTCAAGAATGGGATGTGTTCCCGGAACAGAGTCTGGAGCTGGTTCCCCATGGCCCTGGAGGCGAACCTGGAGGGACCTGGCGAACGAGCGCGCCTGACATCCGAGCCACGTGGAAGCAGCTCGTCTTTCCGGCGCATTGTCTGGTGGCGGGGGTGCTGTTATTCCAGCGAGTCCGCAGCGAACGTCCATGCCACGGAAAAATGAAATCTGTGTCAAGGCCAGCACGCGAGCCCGCCTGACGTGATCAACAACTCAACGGCGTCATCACGCGATGGCGCCTTTCTGGCGCGCACGTGCAGTGAGTCACCTCAGCCCGCGAGCCCGTCGAGTAAACAACCGGCGTCTTCCTGTCTGGCGGGTCTGACGCAATGCCTGGCGACGTCACTCGTACTTGGGTGCAGCCACCTGCAGCGCAGCCTCTCCAGATTCGATGAGAAAGAATGACGCGGCCCAGCGGCGACCCCCATTGGAGGAGTCTGACCTCGCAACCAGCGGCGCTTCTGGTTGGACATTTGGGTTGGACCCGGTGCATATAAAAGTAGCCCTGCGGCGCGTCGCGAGCAGCAGACCTGTTGGAGAGCAGACATGTGTGTCAGAGAAGAGAGCTATGTGATAGAGAGTTGAGCTGTGTGTCAGAGAAGAGAGCTATGTGCTAGAGTGTCGAACTATGTGTTAGCAGCAGACCCATTTGAGAGTAGAGCTATGTGTTAGAGAGAAGAGCTCGGCTCTTCGCGTCTCTGTCAGCCCCAGTGCCGAATTTGTAACGCCTCTGTATATATTGCCACGTTCCATTTCCCAAGTTTTCGTTATCGTTCCAAAACACCACACGATTCTCAGCGCAAACCGCGCCCGCAGTTTTCGTGAAGGTTCCGGACTGTAGTAGATCATTTCGATAAGATCACGCCCACTGTGCGAACGGTACAGATTGTTCTGGAACCTACGCCACCACCAGCGATAACGCTAGAACATTCCATGGCAAGAGTATAAATGCCTGATATTCAACAACTGACGCGCTTCGCCGCTTGTCCCCAGGCAGCACAGAAGCTTGGCCCAATATTGGGGATAGATCGGCATTGCCTGGCCCATGAACGGCCCAGTTTTCACAACGTACCACCAAGATTGGCTATGCCAGCCAAATAGAACGGCGACGTTGGACCAGCGTTGACAACGTACCCCCAATATTGGTTCTGCCAGCCGAATAGAACGGCTATGTTGGACCAGCATTAACAACATTCCGCCAATGATGGCTGTGCCAGTCTATTAGATTGGTTATATTGGGCCAGCTTTCAGAACTTTCCGCCCATATAGGCTGTGGCGGCCTATTAGAACGGACACATCGGGCCAGGTTGTACAAGTAGCAGCCAATATGGGCGGAGCCATCCAATAAGACCGGCATTATTGGCCCGCCGTTTGAACGTTATTGCTGGCGTCAGCTGAAAAGTCAACATCACGATGTCATAATATTAGAATATGAGCCAATTTCTGCGTGTGCTGCTTTTTGGCGCTGTTCTGGCCCCAATTCACGCGCCGATTTTTCAAGTTAGAGAGAGAGTAATATATGTGCCGGGCACAATATTAGAACTATCTTTTCGTCATTAAACCATGCCCCGCCGCGGCGGTCTAGTGGCTAAGGTACTCGGCTGCTGACCTGCAGGTCGCGGGTTCGAATCCCGGCTGCGGCGGCTGCATTTCTTATGGAGGCGGAAATGTTGTAGGCCCGTGTGCTCAGATTTGGGTGCACGTTAAAGAACCCCAGGTGGTCGAAATTTCCGGAGCCCTCCACTACGGCGTCTCTCATAATCATATGGTGGTTTTGGGACGTTAAACCCCACATATCAATCAATCAGTCATTAAACCATGCACAGCTCGTTGAAATGCATAATCGTTGGTTGAAGTTGTGCAAGGTAGACTTTTTAAGTGAGAAAAAATTACCGATCAAGTTTCTCTGTCAGACGTGACGTCCGATGCGGTGCTATCTGTACGTATGACGAAGCTGCTGCGGATACCGCTGTCTTACGCGTGCATGTAGACGTCGAATATCTGACGCAAATCTTATCGTATCATGTGTCGGGCTAGCTATCTACGCGACCTATTCGAATCTGTTTTGCGTTCACAGCACAGTACGGTTAACGGCGCTTGCTGCTGCTTGACGTGTGGGAAGAGCGGGGGTCGTCAGTTGCGTTATGGTGACTGAATCATACAACATATGCAGTTGCCGTGATCTAACACAGACGCGCGTGCGCACGCACGCACGCGCTATATTCATGCAACGACCACACGAATTCCCAACAACATCGCAGCGAACGGTTGGTAAGGTGTTGCGGAGTGTGTGGGCGTCGTAGGGCGCCCTGTCGGTGCCCAGCTCGTTGCGAACGCGAATTTCGGCGTGGAAGCATCTTTTTTATGTACTTTTTTTACGTGTGCCCAAAACGGTAGGCTGCGCGATACGAGAAGTACGACACACACAAAAAAAGAAGAAACGTGTCGTGAATGCATAGGGCAAATCGTTAATAACAAAAAAAAAACACGCACGCTCACGCCACTGCAGTGGCGTGAGCGTGCGTGTTTTTTTGTTATTAACGAAGCACATGTGCTTCCATAAAACATGACAGCGAAGAATGATGAAGTATTCATTTACATACAAATTACTATGAGTTGCTGAAACTCACGCAAAAGAACATAATTTTCTTCCTTGGATATTGATCGAGTGCCTTGGAATTATGCTATGTGAATTTGACACATCAACAGTGCATTATGATTCCCACCTGAAGGGGCCACAATCTTGGCAAGTAATAGAAGTACTCTTCCCACCTGATGTGCACTTAACGTAAAGAGGCCTTGTTTCTCAAGTTAGCAATATATATTATATATATATATATATATATATATATATATATATATATATATATATATATATATATATATATATATATATAACCACTGGAAAAATATACCAGGTGTAACCAGAAAAAGGTGCACCTGCAGTTTTAAAGTTTAAAAGAAGCAATGACATGCTGACCATCCAAAATAGAACGCCCGAGAAAGGAGCATCAATCAGTATTACAGCAGCTAAAAGCCTGCTAACAGCTGAAGGTAGTCATGCTGCTCTTCCATTCAAGTATAGTGTACACTGAGAAAAGATACTGAAGATACACCATCAGCAAATGACAAAAGCAATACAGACAGAGCTTTCTCTTATAGTACAAAAAGTCTTTAGCTGAGGAGGCAAATAAGTCATTGGCACACAATAAGTGCACAAAAAAAAAGCTGTCCCACGAGGCTGTCAGCGCTTAGACAACACAGGCAAAAATACAGTAGACTGAAGAAGGGAAAACCCATAGCAAAAGTTACGATACTCCTGAGTTCTTGCTTTGCGTGCAAATGAAGCTAGCGTGAAGTTGAACACTAGATGAAAGCACCACAATCAAATCGGAAGTCCTTTGAAACGGACGTGCCAAGATGCATCTTTGGCCTGAGCAGTCGCAATTGCTTATATTTGTTTGACGCACAAGTGGCCTG